>OU015490.1:178911699-178949199 GCA_907164885.2 Dolomedes plantarius | reverse complement strand
TCGGTTAATGGAATATATTGTTTTGAAGTTATCCCGCTTAAAGGAATAATTTTTATCCATGACGATATCGATCTTTTTCTATTTCGCACACTTCTTTTCAGAATTTTTTCTGTAAAGTGCAATAATGAATGTTGAGTAATTCAATGTCTTTCAAAGCAATTTTGTCTGTTCGCAGAACGTGTCCAATCGCAGGAAATGGGGATTTCTTCGATTTTGCAGGGCAATTCATTGTTGTTGCTGTTTTTGCTAGCCCCCCCTCCCCAAATTTGTCGGTCGCTCAGCCTACGTTTCCCTATTCAGAGAATGAACAATAAGCTTCACCCCCAGATGTGAGCTAGAAAATGTGTGGAGGTGTGTGTGTGTGTGAAGGAAATGTGAAACATCAACAGGTCCTTATCTTGAAGGGGACGGGGATTACCAACTGTAACGAATCTCTTCGGAGAAGCGCAACATTTAACTTGGTGGTCTCTAGCCTTGAACATTTAACTGTACATTTTCTACGACGATTAGTTCGACAGTTCGCTTTCGTGAAATCAGTGTCTCCTCGCTTTCGTGAAATCGGTCATCTTTCTTGTGCTTTACTACAATGTCTTTGAGACGAAAAGATTTTACTTTAAACGAAAAAGTAAAAGTTATAGAGTTTGCAAAAGTAAATGAGTGTACGCAAATTTTCGAGAGTTCTAATTGAGTGTACGCAATTAGAACTCTCGAAAAAGTTGGAGATATCCCAAGCTCAAGTTTCGAAATTGTTAGAAAATAAAGAAAAAGTCTTGAATGACTGGAAATGCAACAAAAACCTTAATCAAAAATGAAAACGTTCAGGAAAAGAATCTGAAGTTGAAGATGCTCTTCTTCAGTGGTTTGCTGAAAAACGAGCTTGTAATGTGGATTATTATTGAATCAGAAATCCGAAGATTTAGTACAACAGTTAAATATAACTGATTTTAAAGGTACAAATGGTTGGTTGTGCAGATGGAAAGAAAGAACTTATCCTATATTTTATCATTCATTTTCTACTTAAAAATGGATATTCCCCATAAGCTTGAATTGATGGTCATATTTTGAAAGGGGGAGCAAATTATTAAAGTAGAATCATATTTATCACATTTTCTTTTAGACAGACAGTGTGTGTGCGTGGAGAGGGTGACGAATTACGAAGTCAATTCATGAAATGGATGGTCACTTGGCTAAAGCCTGAAATAATCGAGATTTTACGATTCCTTCAGGCTTGGGTCGACCAATTCGCAATGCGCCCGACAATCAATGGCCAGTTCACAAATTGTCCAGGAAAAATTGTCCTTTCCTCTTTTATTATGGAGTGATTTTTTCTTTGACTAGACTAAAGGGATTTTCGCAGCGGTAATAATAACAGTTAGGACTCTTATGATCAACTCCCGTAACTGATCCAGCTCCGCGGAACCTCTAGCTTCAATCACATTTTTTGGGGGGACAATTTACGAACTTGCCATTGATTATCGGGAACATAGTTAATTGGCCGACCAAAGCCCAAAGGAGTTATAAAGTCTCGATTATTTCGGGCTTTGGCAAAGTTACTTGGCCAATTCTAGAAGTGGTCAGCCATTTCGCAAATTGGCCAGACTTTGGCCGTATCATCCAAGGCCAAATTTATCAAAAAACCATTTTTATTCGAATTGGCTTTTTGATAAACTTTTAGATTTGTTTTTAACTTTTTTAAATAGTGCAAAGCACTGCCTCCTACGCTTATATAGAGACGACATAGCTAGCTGAAAACATATCATGTCCAAGCACTGTACCAAGGTAAAAAACATTTAGTGGACATGAAGCCATATATATATATATATATATATATATGTGTGTGTGGGGGGGGGGTGTTGTAAATGTCAGAAAATTAGTGAGGGCACAATAAAAATATATAGCTAATATCAATTGATATAATCAGTTTATACTAATGCAAGTTCAAAATAATTTCCCCAAAATATTCATTCATATGCATATAAAAGATTTATTTTAAAAATTTCTACGTCAACAATTTCACTTCTATATCAACAAATCTTCTATTTTTCTTCCAATTTAGATGAAAATGGCACAGAATAATGACAAAGAATTTTACGCAGTATTAAATTCTAAGCATTCAGGCAGGCTTTAAGAACTGACAGCTCGAAAATATCTTCTGGCAATAGGCAGTGCGAAATCTCTTTAAATCCGTCCTAACAAATTTCTTTCATCAAAAGGAGGAAGGCAAGCTATCAAAAGATTCGCGAGGATTTTGTTTTATTGGTTGCCACGGAAACGGCGGAGAAATCAAAGAAAAGTATAGAAAACGCATCGAATAATTTATCTTCGGATGCTAGAATTAGAGAATAGACGATGGTAAATTTTAAAGCCATCACGAAAACATTATAAAATAAATTCACTTATTTTTTTCTGATAATAAATAAACAGTGAATTAAAAAAAGCATTTAATAAAAAATATATACATTCTGCTCAGTAATGAATTGCTGAGATGGATTTGAGTTATTCTTTGTCTATCACATTACAAAGTTGTTGTAATGTCCAGGAATAGTGCAGAAGATAAAAGCCTCAAATTGAACCAAAAGCCTGGATAACAGCATGTGCCTATGGACTATAGATTAGTTCTTGCGGCGACAAAACAAGCTTGAAAATGGCAGCCACGATGGCTAGACAGTCAAAGATATGTTCTGGCGAAAACTGCGTTTCTGGACAATTTCTACAGCTGATAGAGGATCTTATGCCATCAAGGTGGATTTTCATACCCTTAGAGTAATTACTTTTTAGTCTAGCTATTGTAGAAGCAATTGTTCCGGGATAGTTAAGTCCGAAATTACTCGTTTCTTTAGGGCAGGGGTTCCCAACCTTTTTCTTACATCGACAGCTTTTGAAAGAATGATTTTCATCATCGACATGTTCCTCTATAATATACAGCATACAACATAATTACTTTACTATTGGCTTTATACATTTGGCCATAGAGACGGTTCTAATTGTATAATCGACTTTTTAAAAAGATTCCTTACATTCCATTCTTTAGAATTAAATAATGATAAAAAATTGAGTTTTTTGAAGGTTTTAAGGTGATCTCCCCCCCCTTAAGGTTCAATGGATTTTCCCAGTTCTGATTAGTGTTGGTACACAAATAAAAGCCGACGGCGGCATTCGACACTTGTAAAAAAGCGTCATGACATTCGACTTTAGATGCGTGGATCACTCCGCCCTATGCAAAACTGTATTTATGCATATTGAAATGGATATTATATAATAATTACATTCCTAAAAAATTAAATTAAATTTTAAAACAAAAAAAATTATCATCGACCCCCAATAGGCCATTGGAATACTATAGACCCTTTTTAAACTTCCATCGACCCCCAAGAGGTTCACCTGGACCCCGTTGGGAATCACTGCTTTAGGGGCTGGCTGTAAAAACTGCATTTGGCCAATGTGTTAACATCTGCTGCACTACAAAGAGAATTACATTAATAGGTATTTAGCTACGTAAAAAATTCTGTTGTTTTGGTTCAAACCATGACTTCAGATTTATCAGTAATAGTAGAAACAGCCTGCTGTTTCAAGTAATAGATTGTGTCCTCGCTAGTACATAATAATAATACGTAATAATATACTTTCCGTCAAGTTATGGTGATGATTGGTTAGAATTACGAGGGTGATTCAAAAAGTAACAGCAAATCGAATATTTTGAGATATACATATAATTCGATTAGAGATTGTCATTTTTCTACGTAATCATCCTTCTTTCCAATACACTTCATCCCTTTGCACTCATCGCCTCTGCGGCGTAAGCTGCTAACTAAGGCCCCGCCGTTTTGTATATGTTGCCCTTCCGATTAAGATCTCCGTGGCATTTACTCGGCAATGCCAACTCTTCAGTAAGAATGATTCTACCCTGCTCATGGGTTTGAAAGACCTGGGGGTTACAGTTACAAGGCAATTTGCTTTTACTTTTTGTGAACCACCGTTGCACTTTCAGGCTAGCCGCATAGTAAAGATCTCAAAATATAATCTCCCAGTTAATAAATTACGCAACTTGATCGAAATTATATGCATATACTTCTGTTGTTGTTGTTGTTGTTTCTAATGCCCCCTGGCCGGAAGTTCCAGACTAGGTCCATATAGGCTTCGGGTTGAACTGTGCGGCTCCGGTTTAATTAGCACCACAAGGGTTGGAGTTTTAGCCAGGTGCCACCTCAATTTTGGTCGAGCACCCCAAGGAGCGACATCTGGGGAGATCGGCTCCTCTCCCACTTTCTTTGACATCGGGGAGTTCGCACCTTCCCCGCCTACTGACATAATAGAAGGACTTTCCGGTCTACGGATTTAACGTGCCCATACCCGGCCTAATCACGGAGGTATTTAATGGCGCTTGTCGGGATTCGATCCGAGCAACCTTAGTACCGAAAGCCGACGCGCAACCGATAGACTACCTATGGCTAGGACATACAAGTAACAGATGCTGCCAAACACATTTATTAATAAATAAATAAAAGATGAATTTCTAACAAACAACACCGAAGAAAGTCTATGAACCCGTAAGTCTCCAGGTATTCGAGTTTAACACCGCCGCAATAGCGGGGGAGAGCGCAGGACAATGAAGTAATTTGACATCATTTTCCAATGAAGTCAAATTACTTCAATGTGTTACGCTTCAATGAATTCAATAAAGCAGTTTTTTGGGGAAAGGGAGATGACAGAGGTTGAAAAGGAGGGTCGGAAGCGATGATGATGCCATACAAAAATATTCTGAAAGGTTTTCAAAGTGAAAATTTTTTATTATTACCTACTTCGACATTCTGGAATGTCTAAAATTATGTTACTGCACCAAGGTTTCTGGAATCTCACTCTACATATACATCTAAGAGATCATGAAAGATTTCTTTCAGTCATAATTGATTTTAAATTGATTCTCAGCGTGAGATGCTTGGATGAATGATTCTCCTCGTTTGTCAAACAAATTCCTACAGTTGGTGTTATATACTACGAACTGAAGGATTTCTCTTTAAATAATTTGGTAACACCTACGTAATTCCATCTTTTCGCACGCCCGTATGATTTCTTAAAGTTTCCCACTTTCCCGTATTTTTCGGACCATAAGACCTTATGGTCCGAAGGTAACATTAAAATAAAATAAATATTTTGGTATATATATATATATATATATATATATATATATATATATATATATATATATATATACATACATATATTTACATGACAGGTTCTTTACATCTGTATAATTTCAGTCCTTCATGATGCAGTCGTGTTTGGAGGCCGGGAATGATTAAACTTTACTACATAGACAATTCTTTTATAAATATTCAACTCTAAAGAACTCCAGCTCAATTAATGGTTATTTCGCCATTTTGTTTGAATTCCAACTCTGTAACGTACGTCCTTTCGGCAACGTGTTTGTGCAGATTATGCTTTTACTCTTTTTTTCCCGTAGCGTAGTAGCGCTGCAGGGCATGCTAGCTTTATATAACCAACTACGGTGGTCTGAGTGGTGCTACCATCTGCTTAATTTCCCGTTTACTATTTGTTCCCCATTTAGGTAAGTCGTGATATATATATATATATATATATATTATTTATATTTTATATATAATATTTATTACATTTATTATACATGCATACATACATATATATATATATATATATATATATATATATATATATATATATATATATATATATATATTCTTTATTAAGATGTTGAAGATATCTTTACATACCTAACAAAATATAAGGAACAAGGGGGAATGACCTTGGTAGAGTTCTAGAAGCGCATACTTTTTGTATGTTCACTCCGAAGTTTTGGTCTCGGACCTCTGAAGAGCAAGGCAAGACCCCGGCTTGTAGTTTTACCAATATGTGTCAATCACGCGTGTTTCCTATGCTCATCTATCCCATTTGCGGCCTGTCCAACAGACGATGGTATTACCAACATTTAATAATTCCTTCAACATGAAACCTTATATATTTAAAAACACAAACACAAACAAACACACACACACATATTTTATATATATATGTATATATATATATATAAAATTGATTTTTAACAAACTATTTCAACTATTTCACATTAAAAAAATAGCTCTCACGAAGTTCTCCTTCATAAAGTGTTATAAGTAAGATAATGGAATTTCAGTCACTAAAATAAAGAATTACGGATACTTTCATTAAAATCGTAAGGCTTTTTATAACAAAAAATAGCTCAATTTAAAAAAAATATTCTTTCTCTCGTATTTAAACCTTTTTTAGACGGCAAGAAAAAGTCGGTAGCTTTTTTAAAGAGAAAATGCCAGTTTTACATGTCTGGTAAACGACATAAACTGAACGACAATGGAAATTTTATTAAATTATATGGCAGCAGAATTACAACTAAACTTCTGAAAAACTAGCAGAAGAACTTCTAACGCAATTTTCTTATCCCAAATTTTATGAAGCGTTACTCACTTTGGCCGGGAGAAAGAACTTAACCTTTTGCATATTCATGGCGTTATTTACGGTCACGGTTAAATGAAGTTTTCCTCCTTTATGGTTTTAATATTTAACCGGAAACCAATTATGGGCAGCAGCTCTCCCATTCACACAGATAATAGAGGAAAAAGGAATTAAGAAAATGCTTTCATCTTTCTTTTTTTTTCCTTTTAGAAGGAAAAGTGTCTAGTGTTCATTAATTCTCTTCTTAAAGGAGTTGGACGTTATAAGGGAAAAGTCTTTGAATATTTAGAAAATTTCTTAAGGGTACCCTCTACATTGCAGGAATTATTTCCTCTGCTTATCTGCTGAATCATACGTTTTTCTTTCAAATAATCGGAACTTTATAACCGATCTATATATCTATCTATCTATTTTCCCGTAAGTAAATAAATAAATAAATAAATAAATAAATATACATACGTATATATATACAGTGAAACTTCTCTATGGCGGCCAGTCATGGTTCCGAAAACAAGTGGCCGTTGAATAGAGGTGGCCGGCTAGAGAAGTTTCAATATATATATATATATATATATATATATATATAAAGTGGAATCTCAATCTATCTTTTTTCTAGGGACCGATTGAAATGAACGATAAATGCGGGAAAACGATAGATGCGGAAACATAACAAAGCAATATGATCTTTGGGACTGGATAAAATGAACAACACATACGGAAAAACGATGGATCCGCAAACGGTCGATCGAGATTCCACTGTATATATAAAACAGTTCCGTAACTGACTGACTGACTCATTGACATACAACGCACAGACCAAACAGCTGGACCTAAAGGGCTGAAATTTTCCATGGCGATTCTTCTTATAGTGTAAGAGTGCACTAAGAAAGATTTTTGAAAAATTCTTATTGGATTTTTTAAAATAAAATTTTTAAGCTGTTTTTGTAACTTTTATAAGTTTGCATTTAAAATAATAATTTGAGGGTTATAAAATTTATATCACGAGAAAGGTCATAAAAATTCCTTCAAAATTAAATCTTTTTCGAACCTTTACCTCGATTTTCTGATTTTTGGTGAATTTTTAAAGATTAATTTTTAGAATTTAATTTATTAAATGCTGATCACGTGATTTCTTTTTCTGAAACTTTAAATAAACTTATCGTCACGTGCATAACAACTAAATAGACAAAAAAAAAATTTTTTCTTTCTAATGCAGCAGACGATTGGATATTAACCAAAAAAATAAATATGCCTTAGGATTTTTTTTTATAAATATATATATATATATCTATATATATATATTACATCAATTGTATACATTGATAGTCGCATTTATTATAAATATATATATTTATTTTTTTGGCATTCATTGCATATATTGACCGTTGTATTTAATTTGAATGTACTCCGTAGCGAAGCGCGGGTGTTCAGCTAGCATATTATATATATATATATATATATATATATATATATATATATGCATACATACATACATACACACACACACACACACACACACACATGTATATATAGGCACGTGCCGACAATCTTTCCCAGGCACTGGGTATTCCTCAATCCAATTTGCATTAAATTTACTCCTTATTATTATTGTCATTATTATTTTTGTCCGATATTACTCATTATTATTGTCCTATAAATTATTGTTCTTTACCCACAAACGAAGTCTGTATTCATTATTTTTATTATTCACAATAACAACTGCCCCACACAATCATGCAGCAGCAAAAACGCGGTTATGAATCCTGCATTTTTCCGGAGCACCAAAACATTACATCAACCGCAGTCAGCAATTAGGAAAACCGTAGTCAGGAACATCGAGCGCCGTCCTTTTCAAAACTCCATGCGCCACTTAGTGCAGTTTATGCCAGTGGTGGTCAACCTGGTTCCTACCACCCATTAGTGGGCGATTCATGCTTCCATGGAGGGCGGTGAGGGTTTTTTTTTTACCGTTGTTACAAATTTTGCTCTCCCTCCATACATCGAGTACATTTCTAACAACTTCGGGAGTTTGACTTTTTAAAATATGGCTTTTGTAATTGACTTTTGAATTCTATCTCTAAACTTTGAATATGGATAATAATTCACCAGGATACTTCTCGAAGTATGCACGTGGACTGGGTACCAATGACGTGAGTCACGTAGCCATTTCAAGTGTAAACACACATAAAGTATAAATAGAAAGATAAATTTAAGTATGCATTTTTTTTACAAACTCTCGCGTAGCAAAACGCGCTCAAAATCGTACATGCAAAGGCCGCTTAAAGCTACCATAAAAGGACACGAAATAATTACTAGCCACTTGAAGGATACCACCAGTCAGACACCCCATCAATTTAATTAGTAATTAGCAAACCAATTATCAACTATTGTTTACAGCCAATTATCAACTAAGGAACTGCCAAACCCCGCTCTCGTTCCAGATCCTGTTTAATATGAAATTTGACTTTTCATAAACAAGTAGCGTCAAATAGGCATAGAATGACGTTACCGTGCTATCCCGATTCATTGAAATGTGGGCGTTACTCACACTGGAAGAAAATTACTAAAGGAGAGGATGTGCTAATACCACGTATACCAATGATACCAACAGATATGCAATTCCAATTCAAACGATTGCAATTTCCAATTAAACTGGCTTTTGAAATAACGATAAACAAATCACAAGGTCAATCATTCCAAGTATGTGGATTGAATTTGGAGAATCCATGTTTTTCTCATGGACAATTATACGTTGCATGCTCCCGTGTAGGAAAACCAACGGATTTGTTTGTATATATGTCAAATGGAATCACCAAAAACATTGTATATCCAAGAGCATTGCAATGAACTTAAAACTTAATAAAACAGTAATCACAATTTATGTAATCCAAAACATAAAAATTATAATGTGTATGTAAATATCTACTTTTAACTAAATACAAGACCGAGGGGCCGGAGTCGGGTTGGTGTGGCTTGCTCCCAGGGCATCGGGACCATAGTGAGGACCTCGGTGCTTGGTAACGGAGAGCGTGACTGTGAGTCTCCTTGGGGAGTGGGATCCACTCAGGGAACCACTGTATCACCCTCAAGGCTTCGGTTGTCACCACTTCCACGTAGTCTCGGCAGGAAACCGGGCGATAGCCCGGGCTAAGAATGACATGGGCATTGGGGCCTCGACTTTCGCCACACGGCGTTAGCTCCTGTTGCTCTGTTTGCCCTAAAATAATACGTACCTGCTCTATTCCTTGCGAGGTGGGATTGCATCGCGCCCGAAGAACGATAGAATCATCAGGTACTACGATTGTCGCATACCGTGAGGTGGAACGAAGTAATACTTTGTGCTTTAACTAAATAAAATAATTGATGTCAAACTTTCAATTATGTTCATTTAATCTACATATATACTCAAATCTAGCAATAGAGAAGCATTGCCGGGTCAGCAAGTATATATATATATATATATATATTAATCTTTGCTTGGACGAGACCTTGTTGCACACACCAGCACAAGAGGCTAATACTCGCGAATAAGCAGGGCCGCGACAGGGGGGGGGGACAAAGGGGGCAAATGCCCAGGTCCCGGGCTGGTAGGGGGCCCAGTTAAATAAGAGTTGACTAAAAAAGTATACAATGTTGAAATATTGAGTGGAGAGAGGGGCCCGCTGTATTATTTTGCCCCGGGCCCTGGCTCAGTTGACGGCGGCCCTGCGAATAAGAAACAGGAAATAGCGATATTTTCTGATAGAAAACGTTTAAATATTTTTTTAATCATATTAAGTAAATTACCGATTAAAAATCGGAAATAAAATGTCTCTGTTAAAATGAGATTTAGAGATAACAGAAAGCATGATTTTTCAATAAGCGACTAGCTTACAAAATATTTTTGGGAATATTTTCGTTTTATCTGATAACTCAGCAGTTTTAAATTAAATGACATCAAGTTATTTAGCGTAAGAAACTACAGGATAGTTAAAACGTTCTTTTGATTATTATTAATGAAAGTAGGCATCTCATAAATCTTTTGTACATAGCTTTCCCTTTCACCTTCGGTCAATAGATGGCGCCAAAAGTAATCTCAATTGAATTCTCATCAGTCTGGCATGGACATAGTTGTTTTGACGTGACTTTAAGCTGTTAGACGGACTATAGTTTATATTCATTAGCCTTATCTATCACAAGGGCATGTGTGATGCGGTAGTTTATATTCATTAACCTTATCACAAGGGCATGTGAGATGCGTTTTTTTTTCAAAATGTTTACCAAAACTATTTCCAAAGAAAGGAAAAAAAATCAGTTTATGATATTTTCTTTTTCCTATTATTTTGAGTTTCATAGAAATTAACGTGCGCTGTTCTATTTCTCCCTCAAATAAATGAAACAATTAGCACTAAAAATAAATAGGGGTGGGCAGCAGAAGTAGATTATTAATAACATTCTACATTTAACGCAGTCCCGGACGGATATAAATTTCAGATTACTATCTTGGATAGAGTAACGCTATGTCACAATGACATTTAAATTATCAACTAGGCAAAAGCAAAAAAACTGAGTGACGAACGCAATATGTAAAAAAATTGATGTGAAAAAATAAAGGATCAAGTATCTACTATCTAAGTATTTTTCATTACGTAATGACTCTGAGGATGATAATCATAAATAATTGATTTATAATGCTGATAATTCTACGGCAATTGAAATGCTATTATTTATTAAAAGCAATATGTCAGCAAAGCATTATCTCACAGGACACATGACCGTAATTCGTACAAAAAGTAATAAAAAAATTATGTTTTTGTTGTCCATTGTTTTATGAGTTTTATCTTGGGTGTTGGAAATTTAATGATCTCATGGGCTAGTCTGTGTTCGTGATTCTGAAAGCTTACTGATAGAGAAAATGCCAGTTTAATTGTAAAACACACGTTTACAACCGTTGATTCAAGTTATCCGGAAAATAACTTACATTACACTGCATGAACTGAAATTCGAGGTGGGAGCCAGTGGCGTACTCAGGGGAGAGGAGGGGTGATGGGGATTTACCCCCCCCATTCGTTCTGATTACATGTATCATTTAATTATGTTTAAGCTTTAATTTCTGCGTACGCTGCTGGTGAGAGCCCATGGCAACCTACTGGTTAGCGCGTCGGGATTCGCTACTGAGGGTGCTCGGTTCGAGCCCGACCAGCTCTATTGAAGACTCTTGTGTCTACGCCGGGTACGAGCACGTTAAACTTGTGGTCAGGAAAGTTCCTTCGTGAGATTTGTAGGGATGGGAAGAGGGTACGAGTCTCCTTGATACTCCCCCTGGGGAGAAGTGGGGACTCAGACTAGATTGAGGTGGCCCCAGGGGGATATGTTGGTTCACTTATACGGTTTACCCAAGCATTACGTTCTCCATTACAAATAACCAACAATATCGCGATGCAGAATCGGCGATTGTTGGAAGTCGAGAAAGTGCATGCCGCATTTAAAAAAGAATTGAGGCCGGTATGCATCTATCTGAACTACTCAGGTGATGTGAGACACTTTTTACTTTTTAAATTTTATTCCTCATATTCCTCCCCCCTTTCTTTTAAAGGTCAATTATGTAAATTATTGCCCTGTATATATTTGCTTTTATTTGTTATTTTTTTCAATCATGAATATTTATCTTATGCTTCCAGGACACGCATTTTGATTCCGTGATAAGCTCTATTCCGGTAATACCAGTGTACCAATATTCTACCAGTTGAACTATCCTCGTAGCAAGAAAAAAATTCAGGTAGTCTCTTCTAACGAAACTACCGCGGGTTATTATTAACCCATTTAAGACTGGCGTTGCGAAAACGCAACATTAATTTCTGTATTTTTTAAAGGCATGTTCTACGTTTTGTACGTCTGAAGTAACATTTTTATTTTATTCTCTATACTTTAATTGATCATAATAAATTTTTTGTTTCCACATTTGCCCGCTTTTAGCACTTGCAAAAAATTGTTTCTTTCTGGTGTTTTGAAATGGAAAAAAATGACTAATTTCAAATAATAACCTTGGATAGCAGCACATGTTAACTATCCGATTTCATGTTTGTTCCGAGTTTACTAGAGACTAAAGAATAAAATGGCTTCAACAGGTAAATCATAATTTTTGTTTTTATGTTTTTCAATTCATATTTTTAAAAATGTTGCGAAAACGCAACATCAGTCCAATGTGTATTACTTATTTCCAATGTGTTTTATTAGTGCTGCCTAGTTTTTAATGCAGTAAATTGGTTTTGTTTGCATTTCGGATAAGTTTGTCTCTAGAAAAAAGCGATTTTTGACATTGGAAGAGACATTGGAGTATTTTCATGGGCTAGATGATGATGATATTTCAGAATCATCCTAAACAGAAGCTAATGATGAACCATAATTCGTCATTATCCATCCAGATCCGGATGATTTGACGGATGAAGAAGCTATTGATGATAATATTTTATGTGAAAATGGCGGATCCCCTAAAGACATTGTAGGTGAAATCGACATTTTTTTCTAATAAATGTAAAAGTAAGCAAGATAGTAAGAAAAAGGAGCATATTGTATGGGAAAAATGGAGACTCTACATGGATGTAATGAATTCTAAAATAAGTTTATTAGAGTTTCAGAGATCTATATCTTTGAGAGAGCCATATCTTTGATAAAAAGGCTTGAAGAAATGCAGATGAATTCTGTTTTACCTGAAACTTCACATATTGGAAGACTATCTTCAATTCAAAATCTAATTCTCAACAAAACTCGGAAAGACCGTATGGGCCATATTATTACTAAAAATTGTAAAAATAAACAAAAAAGATGTAAATACTGCAAAAGTCAAACAATTATTGTATGTAATAAGTGTATTGTACCTCTTCATGCGAAATGCTTCAAAGATTAAAAATTTTTTTTTTAATTTTATTATTTTTAACTTTTATATTTTTAAAATTTTTATACCGCTTTGGACTGATGTTGCGGAAACGCAACATTTTGTAACTCTCGTAAAAATAAATTTAATTTTCTGGAAACAACTTATTTGTGTAATTAAGGCTCTAAAAAGTGTTAAAAATCTGTTTGGTGCATTTCCAATAATGGAAACATGGTGCGGTCCTAAATGGGTTAACGTAGAATTACTTATCGTTGATTACCTCTTTTGTATGTATATATGTATGTATGTGTTATGTATATATGTATCTATACGTATGTACATATATATATAGATACATATGTACGTATGTCATTCTCTCTCTCTCTCTCTCTCTATATATATATATATATATATATATGTGTGTGTGTGTGTGTGTGTGTGTTAGTGTTAAAATCTTGTCGCATGTTGGAACTTTTCTGTTTACCTGTTTACTCCTTACCCAAGCGATACAGACTGGGTCTGGCGCATTGCCAAAATTATAACTCGCGACGATGGACGGTTTTAGCGTCTGAAAATTTGCTTTTCGGAGGACCGTTTTGGAGGAACGTAATCCTATGTTAAAACCTCCATTTTAAAAAAAAAATTCTCTCTTCTCACTACTATCGCCATGAGCCGATTTTAGACATTCGTGTAGACCTCTGATTAGATTAGACCTCAACTTCCCACAAATCGTCTCAAACGCAGGAAAGTTGTCCAATCTGCAGTACGTAGAATGAGACTTAAACGAGTGATGTTTTCACTACTAGCGGGGCCTTTAAATCCTTAATGTCCTTCAGACGTCTAAAGAACTGGTTCATCGGATGAAGTATAAAGTATTTCCATCAGACATGAAAACCTGACGTGGATTAAATACGTCTATACTAGCCTTAGATACAAAGATAAGGTTAACTGAACTAAATATGTATTTAATATTATGGATGTCTAAAGTACAACAGGACGTCGTTGATATACTTTGACAGTTTTTTAATACTGTGCTGGAAAGAGCAGGTTCCTGCTCTAATCCATAGTTTCTTAACCTGTGGTCCATGGACTCCAAGGTGGTCCACGAATTAATTTCAGGGGATCTGCCGACTTGGAGGAGAATTCTAGTTCAGGATATCGCTCACAAGCAAAACATAAAGTTTAAGGATTTTTATTTGAAATTAAGGTTGATGCATGATTTTTACCTCAAAATTAAAAAAAAAAAAGTAGTAGCATTTGAATATGAATTCAGTCAGATCTACAACTGTTCAGTAGTCTTTTGGTCAATCATACTTCATTATAGTGCATTTTTAAATCACTAATTTGTTTTTGTAATATATTGATTTTTTTGTAATCCTTTGTATTTTATTTTATGCATATCCTTCCCATTTTAGAAAACGAATATAATAATGAAATATAATTAGATTTTTTAATAATATCTGAAGTTTTACTATAATTCCAAAATTTTTGTTTGAAACTATTCGCTATATGAGTATTTTTATTACTAGAACAAGGGGCCCACAGATTTCACCAGATTGTCTAAGGGGTCCGCAACACTAAAAAGGTTAGGAATCAATGCTCTAATCCTAAAAAAAACTGTTTTGGCTTTCGGATTACCTATCAGTTAAAAAATATGAATGTTTTAAGGTTTCTCTTTCGTATGCTTTTTTAATAGTTTTGTTGCTATATTTTCTATTTAATGATATATATATATATATATATATATATATATATATATATATATATATATATATATATATGTGTGTGTGTGTGTGTGTGTGTGTGTGTGTGTGTGTGTGTACTTAGTGTGAGAGAGATAGAAAGAGATAGATAGACATATATAGATAGACATATATAGATAGATATAGATAGACATAGATAGATAGATATAGATAGATATAGATATATATATATAGATAGATAGATAGATAGGTAAATAGAAAGATAGATAGAGAGAGAGAGAGAGAGAGAGAGAGAGAGGTTGGTTTAGGCAGGTTTACGGAGAGCTATGATAGTTTTTTGCTACTCAAGGTTTATAAAGATAAGTTGTAAAAGCCGATTCTGTTGCATATCAAACACTCGTGGAAACAGCAGAATGCGAGACTACCGATTATTTACGCAATTGACAAGCTTTGTGTGGTTATGTGTAAATTTTCATAGATTTTTTGAGGAAGCAGTTGGCTTGGAAGTACATTGAAAGGCGGGAAATTTATAGATTTCAAAAGCACCCATCACCCATGTGATGCAATATTTAAGTTAATGTAGATATCTCAGGAAAATGAAGGTTTATTTTTAGGTAGCCTAATAAAAATATTTTCATCAATATTACTGATAACTTATAAATTAGTATCAATGATTCCTGAGTATTTTGCCAGAACTGAAAAAATAAAATTGTTTCTGTTTCCATGATATGGATAATGCACTCGTTCTGTTTTTATTCCTTATATCTCATTTTGGAGCACCATTACCGAAGATGGTGCCATTTTTTGAAAATAGAAATATACTTTGCCGTGAATAAAATGTTTCCCTTTCTAGCTACAGATTGCATGAATGAAATATAAAAAGAACAAATCTTTCTCCCAAACTAATATATAAGCAATAAATTATTACTAAAAATGGTTTTAGATCCAATTAGCTATGGTTTCCCTTTTTTTATCTCAATTTGGAAACTACTTCTCGCCAAATCAGCAAAACATAAAATTCTATTTTTGTTTTAGGATAATCACAAGTTGGCATGAGGCATTAGCAAAAATCGCAGACTATCGCTATAAAATTTTGCACATCTTACTTTTTTTCCTATTTCATTTTATTCTCCTCGGAATTTTTTGATTTAGCGAGAAAACTCCGAAATTATTTTCCCTGATTACTCTGAATTTTTTTTTTTTGTCTTTCAAAGTGGTTAAAAATTTATAAATAAAATTTTCATAAATCCAGATGATGAATTATTTTTTGAATCTTTCCAATGTACCAAGGAGAAAATACTAAGAAAAAAGAGCTATTAGATCAGCAGGTAGGTCAAAAGCTAAACATGATTTAAATTTGAAATTTAGCTTTAAAAAAATTTCAAATTTATCAAGTATATTTTACATGCATAATGATCTTTGTATGAAAAAAAATTAAGGGGACAAAGAGTCATTACAAAATACGTATAAATTTAAAAAAAAAACAAAAATGTGTGTCTCGTACCACATAAAATAAAACAATGCGCATGGAGGCATCAATTTTGTGTCTCGTACCACATAAAATAAAACAATGCGCATGGAGGCATCAATTTTGTGTCTCGTACCACATTAAATAAAGCAATGCGCATGGGTCATCAATTTTGTGTCTTGCATCATTTTAAATAAACAATGCGCACGAGAATATCAATTTCATGTCTAGAACCACACTGAATAACACAATGCACACGCGAGCATCATTTTTGTGTCTTGCACCGTTGTATATACATCAATGTGTAAGAGAACATCAGTTTTGTGCCTCGTGTGACATTAACTAAAACAATGCACACGAGATCATAAATTTTGCATCTTGACTGAAACAATGCGCACGAGAGCATCAATTTTGTGTCTTGAACAACACTAAATAGCACAATACGTATGAGAGCATAAATTTTGTGACATTAAATAAAACAATGCGCGCGAGAGCACCAATTTTGAGTCTCTGTGCCACATTAAATAAAACAATGCTCACGAAAGCATCAATTTTGAGCCTTGTACAATATAAAATAAAGCAATGCGCTAGACAGCAACAATTTTGTGTCTCGAACAACATAACACAAATGCGCACGACAGTACCAGTTTTGAGTCTTGTGCCACATTAGATAAAGCAATGATCACGAAAGCACCAATTTTGAGTCGTGTACAATATAAAATAAAGCAATGCGCACGTCAGCATCAATTTTGTGTCTCGAATAACATAACACAAAGGCGCACGAGAGCATAAATGTTGAGTCACTGTGCCACATTAAATAAAACAATGCTCACGAAAGCATCAATTTTGAGTCTCGTACAATATAAAATAAAGCAATGCGCACAAGGACATAAATTTTGTGTCTCGAACAACATAACACAAATGCGCACGAGAGCCTTAATTTTGAGTCATGTGCCACATGAAATAAAACAATGCTCCAGAAATCATCAATTTTGAGCCTTGTACAATATAAAATAAAGCAATGCGCACGAAGACATAAATTTTGTGTCTCGAACCCACATTAAATAAAAACGTTGCACATCAGAGCACCACGAAAAATTTAACTTAATGGTAGGACATAGTATGATATTGAGTACACATCGCGTCGGAGCCTAAAAATAAGTAAATGGTAGTTAATGGTTTATTGTCATGTGAAGAAACAAATATCGAGATAAGAAGACAAATAGATTGCTGCACCGCAAATAACTCTGGAAGTCTTGGGGAATCCCAAGACATTAAAGATATATTCCTCTGCTGAATAATAATGTAATGGATATGGAGTCAAAACTGATTACATGTGGAGTAAGATGAAATGCGATTGTGTCCCAGTGGCATTATTTGCCCATTTCAAGTCACGAGACTTTCCCTTTTCTCTTGAAACACTGGGTGCATTTATCTGCCATGGGGTACGACATTCTGCGAGGTAGGAAATAATACGTGACGTATCGCATTTTCTGGGAGCGGGTTATATGCTTATCAGAGGAAATGCTTCTCACTTTCGACGTTCTATTATACGATGGGAGGGGAGCAGAGGTATTCGCGAAAACATCAGACTATTTTTGATGAATAGGCACTTTTCGAGGTTTTTTTTTCTTTTTCATTTTTGTACTGCACTTTTTTTAAGGGGTGGTGGTGGCAAAAACAGTCTTTCCATGTGGGCGTAGTTGGTGCAAATATGGAAGGATTTAAAAAAATATGCGAATGTATTTATATCCATTTATAATATCCATACTATATATATCCATACATTTATCATATTTATATCCATATATAATATCCATACTATATTTATCATATATATATCCATTTATAATATCCATACTATATATATCCATAAATATATTTATATATAATATCCATTTATAATTTCCCTGCTGTAACCTTAGCGAAGGAAGCATACTACAATACCAAAGTCCTTGACAAAGAGCGTGAGATATTCAACGAATATCGTTTTTCCGAATATTTTAGGATGTACCAAAATATCAGATTAAATGCCGTAATATATTTTTGGAATAAATACTGAATTTCTTAAGCATTTTGCTCAAAAATAATATTTTAGTCTATAAGATAACACTATATATTAACAGTAAACGAGCCACCACCAACAAGTCATAGGTAATGAAAAATCGATGGTATTCTTCATTAGAGTGGAGATATAACCATAGCTAATACGACATTGAGGGAAAGAAGCTTAGGTCATACTAGTTAAAGCTGCTGTGTACTAACCCTATTGGATTCGCTCACTTCAATGTAAACCTATGGAGAAAATTTGTCTACTATTTACAGCTACATAATCCAATAAATATGGTATTTTCAGATAGCCTCTGCACCTTGCAACAGGATTCATTTTATCAATTTCGTCCACCAAAGGAATTTAGGAGCGTTTTAAACACACACTGTGCCAGATTCCCCCCCCCCCCGAATTATTTAAATTTTAAAATATTATTTGGATTTTTTTTTAAAAAAGAAAAATACCCCATGATGTAAAATTTGTTTCTCTATTACGGAGTACAATTTTAAAAAATTAAAAAATCGTTCAATCCAAATCGGCAATCCGTGGGAAAATTTTCTCCATAGGTTAACCCTTCAGCGGGCGCGCCCGTGTATAAAGTGCAACATTTTCGTAATTTTGAATGGTGTGTTTTTACAATTAAGGTTTGAATGTTCTAAGCAGTTTCTATTTATAGCTATACCCTTTCTAATGCAGGTCTGATTTTTTTTAACCTTGTATTTCTTTGCATTCATTGTTAATCGTGATTTAACAGTGGTAAACCAGCGATCATACTGGATTGCAATACGACAAAATTATGAGTTGATGTAGTAAATCAAATGTGCATGGTATTGCACGGTATCCCGCATATCACGAAGATGGACAATCTCATTGTTTTTAGGTTTTTGGACATAATAGGAATCGATTCGCAAGTAGTCCATAGATGCATTAAACCAGACAGTTTTGAAATAAGGCGATTGTACCTGCATTCTTTGGCCTTTAATTATAAATACAATGGAACCCCGATTTTACGTTTTTCATGGGACCAACGGTAAAAAACGTACAAAACGGGAAAACGTAAAATCGGGGTTAAAACATAATCTAAGCATATTATAGGCAATTTTCACGGACCAGCAGAAAATTACGTATGAAGCGGGATAACGTACTGTGACGTCACTATAAGGCTGTTAACTCTCTGAGGCATTTTGAAGGAAATTCACAACTATTGATTCATACCAAGAAAGACAGAGTTCTAATCAACAAACGAAGGCCAAATTTTTAAAACAAAACTTAACAATTTATTAACAAAAGAATTAAACATTAAATACTTCCGACGTAATCCCTTAATTTACGTGCAGATTCACAAATACACGCTCCAGGGTCCATTCTCGGCCCAACAACACAGGAGCCTAGCAAAACACGTCTATCCCGCTCGGATTTTATGCAGCGTCTCCCCTCAATGTCTGGATTTTCAGAAGGGGTGGAGGGCCCGGCAGATTCGGCTGACAGCTTCTTCTTAGGTGCCGAACTTTATTGCATTGCCGAAACGTTAAGATGACAGCTTTAGTCGCTGCCTCTGTGAGGGAACGGTTTTTAATCCCCCCACGTGTTCCGAACTGGTGGAACCGAACAACACATTCCTTGAAAAACACGCAGCTGTGTTTTCCAAGCGCTTGTGGGGTCTCGGGAAAAAATAAGACCCTATTTCCAGTACGCTACAGTACGAAACGGACAACGTAAAATCGGGGTTCTACTGTATATCTCAATATTATCAACATTTTATATCTTGTCATAAAACGCAGAATTAATATTTTCAATTTGAAAAAAAGAAAGTTTATTACAAAAGGAATAATTGAGGTTGAAAGAGACGTTGCATTTATGCAACACGCGCCTGCTGGTGTACCAAAAATTGGCGCGCCCGCTGAAGGGTTAATATTGAGGCGAGCAAATCCAATAAGGTTAGACCACAACAACCTTAATAATGCTTTTATTAAGATTCAAATGAACAAATTAAACACGAGAAAAATAATGGTAATTCATTCTTAAACATAAGGTTAACAACAGCAAAAATATCTTCCCTGTTTCAAATTCACTTTTCTTCCTTTTTTTTTCAGCTTAGGCCGTCTGCACATGGAGCAACTGAAAAGAAACTGATAACTGACTCAAATCACAAACCATTCCGTGATGAGTCGCAACCTATGTAATTGAATGGACCTATGTAATTGAATATGACATGACGCAACTGGTTACAAACCCGTCGGACGGGTTTGTAACCAGTTGCGTCGTGTGCGTGGCTCCATTCAATTACATAGGTTGCGACTCATCACGGAATGGTTTGTGATTTGAGTCAGTTATCAGTTTCTTTTGAGTTGCTCCGTGTGCAGACGGCCTTACATCCACATTACTGAAGAAGAGCCGATTTTCTTTGAATGTCATAATTTAACCGCATAAATGAAAGATCCCTGTCCCGACAACAGGCAACGATGAAATTCGACATGAACTCATCTTTCGTCCGAGCTTAATTATGAATATACTTTGAAAATAAACCCAAACACCAGCATAACTCCATTTGGTATGGTTTTAATGAAACTTCTTTTATTACGTATCAACCCATTTCAGGCGTTCTGTATTTTTAGAAGTATAATTGCTACTTCGTCTGCTTTAAATAATTGCTTTTTCGTCTAATTTTGTCTTTAAATAATTGCTTTTTCATCCTGCTAATTGCTTTTTCGTCTGCTTTAAATTATGAACAATGAAACTTAAGAGTTTTAGCACCGTGTAGATAAATAAAACTATTGCTTTTTCTAAGACAGGATAAAAATAAATCACAATGGGATGGATTTCAAAATGTTCATTTGATACCTTACTCAGTTAGCAGTGTTAAGATCTTCATAAAATTTTGCAATTTTACATATATTTACATGTATTTGAAGTTTTGTCAAATTTTTATATTTACATATCCTACTTGTGTATAGTGACTTCATATTTAATGTGGTTTATCTTTAATTCAGATATTCAAATGATACGCCTCTTAATTTAATTTTGCCGTATATAAGGCAATTCAAATGCAAAAGATAATTGTTTAGAGAACAGACAAAGGAAATGTTTTAAAAAATTCATCTTATTATTTACTCTAAATGAAAATAAATAAGACTATTGCTTTTTCTAAGACTGGATAAAACTAAATAACATTTCAAAATGTTCATTTGATACCTTACTCAGTTAGCAATGTTATGATCTTCATAAAATTGTGAAATTTTACATATACATGTATTTGAAGGTTTGTCTAATTTTTATATTTACATATCCTGCTTGTGTATAGAGACTTTATATTTAATGTTGCTTATCTTTAATTCCGATATTTAAATGATACGCCTCTTAATTGAATTTTGTCTCATATAAAGCAATTCAAATGCAAAAGACAATTGTTTAGAGAACAGAAGAAGGAAATGTTCTTAAGAATTTATCTTATTATTTACGCTAAATGAAAATAAATAGCATAACGATTTTTTCCTTCTCACCTCAATTCATTGTACACCGTATTTATCTCTCTCTCTCTCTCTCTCTCTCTCTATATATATATATATATATATATATATATATATATATATATATATATATATGTATATATATATATATATATATATATGTATATATATATATATATATATATATATATATATATATATATATATATATATATATATATATATATATATGTATGTATGTATGTATATACATATATCTATCTATCTATATATATATATATATATATATATATGTATGTATGTATATGTATGTATGTATATATATATATATATATATATATATATATATATATATATATATATATATATATATATATAGAGAGAGAGAGAGAGAGAGAGAGAGAGAGAGAAGTATAATGGTAACCAATGCCCTAAAACAGTTCCGTAACTGACAGCAGAGACGAAACCGCTGGACCTAAAGAGCTGAAATTTTTCATGGCGATTCCTCTTATAGTGTAGGGTAGCACAAGAAAGATTTTTGAAAAATTCTTCTTAGATTTTTTAAAAATTACATTTTAAAATTGTTTTGTAACTTTTTTTAAGTTTGCATTTAAAATAATAATTTGAGGTTTTTAAAATTTATAACAAGAGAAAGATCACTCAAATTCCTATAAAATGAAATCTTTTTCGAATTTTTACCTCCATTTTCTGATTTTTAGTGAATTTTTGAAGATTAATTTTTAGAATTTAATTTATTAAATGCTGATCAAGTGATTTCTTTTCTTTTTGTGATACTTTAAATTAATTTTGCGTCACGTACATAACAACAAAATATATTGACAAAAAATATTAAAATACGGTAGAAGATAAAATTTAACCACTAGACTAATTCAGATGGAAATTTTTTTAAGAATTTAATTCAAAGTAGTATGTTTTATGGATATTAAACATACAAACTAATTGCATACATTGACCATTGTATTAAATTTGAATGTTTTCTTCTACATTATTTTGTCTATAAAAATATCCGTTACGGTTTTTCTATAATTTTTTTTGGGGGGAGGGGGAATTGATTGCATACATTGACCGTTGTCTTTAATTCGAATGTACTCCGTAGCGAAGCAAGGGTATTCAGATAGTAAAATACTCGTACATAAAACTCATTCTACCGTTCTCAGAGATATTTTACTGCTGAAAAACTCCTACTCCCTGAAAAACTCTTGATATCTGGTAATTCTCAACATGTGTCAGTCGAAATTACAAGCCCGTTCTTTCTCCTACGTACCAACGCTCTCCATTCCGGGTAAAATCACTATAATCGTTATTCTTCATAAAGTGGATCAGGAAGCTGCATTCCGATAATCGAATAAGAACGCGATACCCAAACAGGTCTAATCTTCTAGAAAAATCAAGATAGGCTAGCGCAGGGAGACAATGTCCCTCAATATTTATCACAATGCGGTTTGAGGATAGCGATCTGAACGGTCTTTTTATCACGACGAATAATTTGCGGCTCTTTTCCTGTTGAGACAAACGACACTATTAAACGCCGAAGCTTTGGATAATTAGTGCTTTGCTTCTATTTTCACCCTCCATTAGTAAATAGAGAGATACCGGAGTTGTAAATTACTCTTATACGAGTGTACTCTGAGACGGAAAACAACTGAAATAAGGCATTGCTTTCTGTGGTGTCTTTTTGGAGGAAAGTGCATGGCATTGATTGGCTATACACTTGCCTTCATCAAAGACATTAGAAATTATACGAGTGTACCCTGAGACTGAAATCAACTGAAGGAAGACATTGCTTTCTGTTGGTGTCTTTTTGGAAGAAAGTGCATGGCATTGATCGGCTACACACTTGCCTTCATCAAAGACATTAGAAGTTAACCAATGCCCTAAACTTTTAGCATTCGATTCACTGGGTCCAGAATTGATTTTTTGAGTCTTTTATGTGAAAGTCTATGCTAAGTTTTCTACGGTTTGTTCGCTATGCGCACCTTCAGAAATGACTAGAGTACATATCGCTTTGTGCCCTAGGCTAGTAACATTGCAGTCTTCATTCTGAGATAAAGTATAGTTGTTTTATTGCTGACGCGGATAGTTACTGGTCTGCCAGAGATCAACTAATGGCTGAAAGGTCCAGGTCTGGAGCGGTGTATAAAAAGGTTTTTACAGTATTCTCTTCCGTTAGAAGAAAATCTGCCTAAGAGAATCGAAAAATCTGAAAGAATGAAGACATCGACTACTGGGCCCAACGGACTGAATTTACAACCTTGAGGACAATGACCAAAGATGCCAGTGGTTCTGGGCAGCGACATTGGCAGTTATATTTCAACTAGACCAACTGACAGCCTTAACCGTCGTTTTGAGTTGCCAGATGGAAGATCAACAGCGCACAGTCGATCAGTCAGAGAGCTAAGAGGATCAACTACTGGCTTTAATTTATTGTTTTTAAAGGGAAACACGTTTTATGCCTTAAGAATAGAATTTAGGGGACAGTGGACTCCCAAAATGCAAAGTAATTCCAGTTGCGGAATTTCTCTTGAATATTACCGGTGACTGACAAGGTATAGTCATGCAGCCCACTTCGTAAGGAAAAAGTAATATATATATACAGGGGTGTCCGGGCTCAAAGTATCCAAAAGTTATGGCTTATTTTTACGGAACTACCCATTAGAATTTAAATAAATTTATTTAAATAGAAAGAACATCTCACCAAGTTTTAATATCAATTATAGATTTCGATGTCTGCACCTTTTGTAGCACGACTAACGTCTAAATGATAACCCAGTACTCTCCAAGTGTTTCGTAGCATATCAGGAGTTATTACGCATAGATATACGCGTAGATATACACATAGATTTACGCGTAGAATATCAGGAGTTATTCTGATTTAATGATACGCTTCTTCAACTCATCCACAGTTTCAATTTTTTGTTTATACACAACCGATTTAATGAATCCCCAAGCAAAAAAGTATAATAACTCCTGATATGCTACGAAACACTTGGAGAGAACTGGATTACCATTTAGACTTTAGTCGTACAACAAAAGGTGCACACATCGAAATCTATGATACTATGATCTAAATCTATGATTGATATTAAAACAACTTGGAGAGATGTTCTTTCTATTTAAATAAACTTACTTAAATTCTAATGGGTATTTTCGAAAAAATAAGCCATAACTTTTGGATACCTTTAGCCCGGACACTCTGTATATATATATATATATATATATATATATATATATATATATACACTCATGGACAAAAAAATTAGCGCACCAAGAAGGAGTCGTCAAAATGAAACGAAATTTTACATGCGTAATGACTACTTTGATATAAGTAAATGATAAGAAAATCAAAGATAAAAGATAATTTATTTCAGAGAAAAAGGCAAAAGAACGGAGGAGTTAATACTCCGTTGGACCCCCTCTAGCGCGAATGCACGATGCGATACGATCGGGCATTGAGTCATACAAGTTCTGTATGATCTCTTGAGAAATTTCGTTCCAAATTTCCTGTAACCTTGCCTCTAGTTCGTTCAAACTCGTGGGATGCCCAACTCGTCATCCCAAATGATCCCAGACATGCTCGATTGGAGACAAATCTGGGGATCGGGCAGGCCAAGGAAGGGTAGTAAAAGTGCGAAGACAGTCTTGTGACACCCTTGCCGTATGAGGCCGAGCATTGTCTTGTTGCAAAATGGCTCCTGGGAGCCGTTGCATGAGTGGCAACACATGTGGTTGCAGGATTTCATGAACATACCGCTGGGCTGTCATGGTGCCACGGAACAATACTAGGGGTGACCGTGTATTGTAGGCAATGGCACCCCATACCATCACACCAGCTGTGGGAGCGATGTGTCGCTGTACAGCAAAGGCAGGATTGAAGCGCTCACCACGGGCTCTCCACACACGAACACGATTGTCATCACTGCCGAGATTGAATCTGGATTCGTCGCTAAAGACGACCTGGTTCCATTCCGCTGCAGTCCAGTTTCCTCGTAAGCGGCAAAACTCCAAACGGAGGCGTCGATGGGTGGGCGTCAAGGGCAGCACATGTAATGGTCGCCTCGATACCAACTGTCCTTCAGCCAGGCGCCTTCGTATGGTTCGAGAAGACACAGAGGCCCCTAGTGAAGGTGCTACCTGTGCCTGGATGGCGGCCGATGAAGCAGTTGGCTGTACGCGTGCATTTCTTACGATGTGGCGGTCTTCTCAACGACTGGTCTGTCGAGGGCGTCTTGAGCCTGGTCTTCGTGTACACTGATCTCTCGGGTCCACTGGTACCAACACCTCCTCACAACACAATCAGAGCGGCCTAATCTACGAGCTACTCACCTAGCTGACCACCCAGCTTCCATCATCCCGACGATTCTCCCCCTCTCAAACTGCAACAACTGCTTATATTGTCTTCGAACACGGCGTAATGGCATGTCTATCTCAGCTATTCCTTTGTAAATGATTCAGCACACTCAAACAAGCTTTGGTTACCTGTTTTATACTCCACAGAGTACGATGTTCAACGCCCTCTAGCGGCTATACGTAATGCGCAATCACGCTGCATTTCCAATCATTTGCATATCTCCCCGACATGTACCTTCATTGCATGTTTCGTTACAATCCCGCAATTATTTCTTGGTGCGCTAATTTTTTTGTCCATGAGTGTATATATATATATATATATATATATATACATATATAATTATAAAACTACTAATATTTTTATAAGCACAAGTTTAAAGCAGCTTCCACGAGCTAAATTAAATCATAGTAAGGATATTATGCCCTTAAAATTATTTATAGTAATTCAAGAGCATTTTTCAATTTCGAAAATTTCTTGCACTTCTGTGTTTGGAATGCTCAAATATGTAAATAGTTTTGTGCAACTTGTTTTCGTTAGGTTTTTATTGCATGCTTAATTTTTTCCATTTATAATTTTATTTTTTTTTTCGTGTGGCCAAACAGTGAATAGATAGAAAAGGGAGTGACGCTCCCCCTTTCTACCACCAGTACAATATAAAATAGATTATAGCAAATATAATATTCATTGGGTTTAATTTGAGTGAAATTTTGCCCGAAGTTAGAGGGTCATATGGTTTTTTAATAGAAAAAAGGGCGATATAAAATAATTTTTAATCTTATGTCTATTATTGGTTTTAAGTTGCGGTGAATATTTTATCGATAAATATTCCAACACTGCATAAAAAAGAAAATCACATGAAACATTTTCAATCCATTTAATAATATGTAATTAAAAAATATTAAAATATTTATATCTGAAAATGATGTTACAAATTAAATTTTGATGGTTGTCATAGGATCTTACTACTAGTAACAAAACAAAATTTCAAAATAATTAAAAGCGATTAAAAGAATGTTTTTAAAATCCACTGAACCCCTACAATTATCAAGACATCCTTTTGAACTTTTGCCAATGGTTTAAGCCTTCTGTATTAAGTTTTAATTGGCTATATTTTTCTGTTAGCGTGTTTTTGGCAAGAAATTTATACGGATACAAGATATGGCTTTTATATCTGTATTTAATTACATAATAGGCAAAGCTATTACTTGAAACAAGATAAGCGTTTTATATAGTTTCGCTGAATTAATATTTTAAACTGACAGTTCCATTACACACTACGCATTTGTTATCAGATATTATCATTAAACCAAATATTTTATTCTTTAATTCCTTAGAAAATGTTGCTCTATATCGGGGCTTCCCAAAGGGGTATCTGGATCTATTCAGGGTGTGTGTGTGGGGGGGGGGAAAGGGGGGGGGTACATTTAAATTCAAACTTGGCAACCAACAGTTCTGGCCTCAAGAACAGATACCGATATATAGATCGTGCATTATGGGCTGTAGTACAAAAGTTTTTAATTACAATTCTCTCATGCTATTGAATGGAGCATGAGTTCAGTGTAGTCACAATTCTGGTTACTAAAAACAAAAAACGACTGCAAATAGCTAATCGCGATGATTTAAAAGTGCTGCTGACAAAAATCGAGCCGAACATTAACCTCTAGCTTGCGGGACCCATTTTTCCGATTCCCTCTTTATAACAGAAAATTTCATACCCCCTTTGTAGGAATGCCCATTAAGGGTATATATATATATATATATATATATATATATATATATATTATAATAAAAGGAAGTGTTTGTGTGTGTGCTGCCTTGAGACGAATCTATGTCACTTACAGCAATGAAATTCGACACACAGGTAGTGCAGACGATGAATTACCGTTAATTTTTAAATTTTAAAAACCAACAATTTTGAAGGGTGACAACAGTAAATGGAAGCTGTTACATTTCCAAAAATCACCCCTCTGGATATGGCCGCCACGTTAGGTGTGACAACCAAACAGCGAGCGAAAAGATAAAAATAAATAAAATCAAAAAGTTTCAAGTCATATATAGAAGTTTCAAGTCATATCCAGAATAATAAATGAAAATAATAATCTTTCAAGTCAGATTTTATAATCTAAAATTTATATTTTTACAGATTTAGAAGAATTACCGTTGATTCTTCGAAGAATTTCCGATCTATTTACAACATGTGCCGAACAGTGTTTAAGTGTTGATTACCTTACTTCTTTTCGGATTACTGTATCGACTGATTCAGATAGGCTAAAAATTATTTTTACCTTGCTTAAATTATTTTCTAAAAAAACCTTGGAAAATTTTTTATTTTTCCAAAAAGCTAATATGCATTATTTTTATTAATCATATGGCAAATTTAAGTACTCAATCGCATTTGTTATTATTTCTTAAAGTAAATTGTTGCCTTTATTATGTTATCACTCATTTGTATGAGCATCTCGAAGCCCGAATTTTAAATTTTATTCTAGATAACAATTGATTCAATTTTATATGCAATATTTGATGCTATTTGCGCTAAGGTCCGCTAGATGGCGCCACGAGAGTGATACACAATGCGCTGTATCGAGTGTGACACATACATAGTCTTTGCGCTATTTATTGTTGCACCACAAAATTTAAATACCTATATTCGTTGTTTTTTAGTGTTTCCATTCTCTGACAATGATTGCTGAAGGGAGCGGGTCCCTAAACCGACCGGCTAGACGGGCGAAGCCCGGATAGTATAGATATATATGTATATACACATACACATACACACACACACACACAGACTAGGCTCGTATAGGCAAGCGGACTGAGGTGTGTGGCTCTGGTTCATAACGGCACCACAAGGGTCGGAGTCCGATTTATCCAGGTGCCACCGCTATTTTGACCGAGAACCCCCAAGGGGCGGCATCTGGGGGGATCGTACCCTCTCCCACCCTCTCTGACCGCAGACAGGGATTTTCCGGTCTACGGATTTTACATGCCCATATCCGGCCTAGACACGGAGGAACTTAACGAGGTTTGTCGAGATTCGATACGAGCACCCTCAGAACCGAAAGCGGCCGCCTCGAACTCCTCAATGGTTTGTTTTATATATATTTACAAGTTATATTTTTCTATAAACTTCTTTTCTTAAAAAAAAAATTAGCTTGTTACAATATACGGAGTTGCATTTTTTTTATCTATGAAGCATGCACTTATTCTGAGGACATTCGCCCACATACACCGAGAACTTCGTTCATTACATTAACAGAAGTATCTTTATAAAAGAATGGCGCATAATAGACAATGATATTTCTTGATTCAAGAAAGGCTGTTCTATCGCTTCGCGATGTTACTTTTGTTTCGGACGATAATCTCATTATGCCCCATGCATTTGTCAGGAATTACCATTAAGCCGAACGGTGTGTCCTTTGTTTCAAATGAAATACTGTTCTTTGGCAAGCACTGCAGAAAAACAACCATTAAATAACGTAAAATGTGTGTTTGTTATCCTTTTAAAATACTGCAGTCTTCCAGCTAGCGACTGCCTATCATTATATATGAAGTCGAGAGTATTCCATGTCATAGTCTGGGTCTGGTAATAATTACTGAAATATTTCTAGTAAATAAAGTATTGTGTACTGCATATATTATCAAAGTCAATTCTTTCCTTCAAAGATTTCTAGACATTGAATATCTATATATATAAAACAGTTCCGTAACTGACTGACTCACTGACTGACATACAACGCACAGACCAAACCGCTGGACCTAAAGGGCTGAAATTTTGCATGTTGCATGTTGATTCTTCTTATAGTGTAGGGGTGCACTAAGAAAGATTTTTCAAAAATTCTTCTTATATCTTTTTAAAATTAAATTTTTAAGCTGTTTTAGTAACTTTTTTGAAGTTTGCATTTAAAATAATAATCTGAGGGTTATAAAATTTATATCACGAAAAAGATCATAAAATCTTTTGATGAAATCTGTTTTGAATCTTTACCTCCATTTTCTAATTTTTGGTGAAATTTTAAAGATTGAATTTTAGAATTTAATTTATTAAATGCTGATCACGTGATTTCTTTTTCTGGTAATTTAAATAAATTTATCGTCACGTCCATAACAATGAAATAGACGAAAAAATATTTTTTTTCCCTTGCTAATGATGCCTGGCGACTATCTGTTCTGGCCGGAAGTGCTATTGACAGCTCGCGAAACAGTAAACCAGCTACAAAAGGGGAGTGGCGCTAAGTCGACTGGGAATGTAACTGACTATAAAATAGTGGCGTTTCCCAGACTTTTCGAGAACGTTCAGCGGAGGTATATAAAGTCGCCGAACACGAGTTCAGCGATTCTGAGATTCGGAGATTAAGTTATTCAGAGTGACGCTGGAGCCAGAGACAAGGAGATAGTGTCGGGCCTAGATAGACTTGAATGAACGCACCGGCAACTCAACTCTGACCTTCCTCGTCGATGAACCCACGAATTTAAATTTTTTATGCATATTGTAAATAGTCTGTATTTAGTCGAGAATGCAATTAAAGCATAAAATACAAAAAGGCTGGCAGACATTTCATTTAACGCAAAATCCTTACAGTCAATTTAATAAGCTGAAAGTTATATTAAAATACCGGAAGTAGCATCTTTAAATGCATTTTCTAGAAAAAAAATTTCAGTTACTTTTGTATACGAGAAAGCTAATAATTTAAAAAAGTTTTCAATACATTTCAAAGAAATTTTGTCATAGTATTTTACATATCCCTAACTAAGCTGTATATGTCAATTTAATCATTCTACAGGTAACTATACTTAAATAAAAGAAATTTTTTAAAAAAAAGGCAGTGTTTTTTCACTTTTTGGGTATATTTCAGTGATTTTTGGAAATACTGTAAAACTTTTAGTTTAGAACACAGGTAAGTGTCATGGTAGTATGTAGTATAAAGGAAATTAAAATATATTTAATTAAATTGAGTGTAGGGTGTCTGTCGTAAGCACTAAATTGTACTAAAAATTTATAAAAAAATTTGTATTTGTTGTATTGTAATTGTTTATTTAACATTGGAATTTTCTAGATTCCAAACTTTTGGTTTGGTTTGGTTGGGTTTTGGAGCACTATAGTCACTTTTTTGCTACACGAGGGCTAATTAGACCGACACCTACTGATTAAAGCCGATTCCGAATGGCTACAAACATATATGCCAACAGTGGGACTCGAAACCACGGACTCTTCCAAACGTTTGGAAACTGACTTTTGTTTTCATCCCCTCTGATTTGTTTTAACCCTTTCTGGGCTGCTGGAGAGTTCATAAAAAATTCATAGCATAATCACTCATAAAAAAATGCTGTCGATAAATAAAAAAAGATCAAAATTTTTATTCCAATAATATTTCTACTGTAGGCCCGAGGTGGCCTAGTGGTAGCTCGTCGGCTTTCGGCTCCGAGGGTGCTCGGATAGAATCCCGACAAGCGTCATTAAATACCTCCGTATTTAGGCCGGATATGGGCACGTTAAATCCATAGATCGGAAAGTCCCTCTATGAGGTTAGAGAGTGTGGGAGAGGGTACGATACCCCCAGCTGTCGCCCCTGGGGGTCCTCGGTCAAAATTGAGGTGGCACCTAGCTAAGGCGGACTGAGACCCTTGTGGTGCTATTATAAACCAGAGCTGAACTCATTAGCCCGAAAAGTCTATAGGGACCTGGTCTGAAACTTTCGGCCAGGGGGCATTAGAAATAAAGACAACAACAACACTCCCACTGTTTCTGTAGAAAAAACCTCAGTGGATTGGTAGCGAAATAGAAACTATAAAAAAACACCTCGGTTCGAGATTTGAAATACGCTCCAAGGTGTTACTGGAAAAATTCATTATTTCTTCTTTCTCTGTTAACCATCGCCAAGGCGACGCCATAATACTTTTTTTTATTGGGAACTTAGACGAACTTGAAAAGGCAGACACGGAAATCTGTCAAAGCGATAACAATATCACCTTTATGATAAAAAAAAATACTCAGATCAAAGCCATCTCTTACACAGTGACAATCTCCTGAACAGTCACAGAAAAGAATATCGAAGATAAAGATCGGTCGGGGAGGCCGAATGATAAATACAGATTCTAATCACGCAGTTCGGAAGAAATCTGCAGATTTTGCCAGTGTACTTAATTCTGTTGTGTTTCGGAGACCAGACCGGAAACTAGGGGCAATAAATACGCGCCTACAATGGAAGAGGGGAAATTAATGCATTCCATTTGTGCTGGTGAGTGAGGCAGAGTACAGAATTAATGGAAGCTATTGCAGTTATTGCGGTACTAAACGACCGAGACGATTTTGCGGTACTAAATGACTTACTTATAACGTATAATTATAAAGATGACAGATTTCTTCTTCATATTTACGATGATTGCATTACAAATCAGTTGTTTCTGCTTTTTTTTTCTCTTTTTTCGTTATACAGTAGAATATATAAAAGGAGATAGCTTACAATTACAAATGAATCAATGCCAAGAAACAGGCCACTTGACAGATATTAAGATGGAAGTCTGACATTTTCTTCGGAGATTTATAAATACTTGCGTCTATAAATTTTATTACTCGTTTGGGATAGCTCCTATCTATAATTCTGTTTTCATGAATTTTTTTTGTTATTTTCGCAGTTTTAGTAACAAAATTCGTCGAAGCTTTATTGTTTGGTTTCGTTGTTTTTCAAATTTCTCTGAACCCAGATTGGAAAAAGATCGAAGACATTTAGAAAATTTTTAAATATAAAGTGTATTAATGAATGCTAAATAAATAGAAATATTCTATACATATTATGAACATTAGTAACGTTAATTTTTTTTAGCTACTTCTCACACTTTTTTGCATCATTACATTGTTGTAGTAATAAGGCAATTCATGATGTCATAATAGTGTTACGAATTTTGTAAATTAATGTATGTCTTTAGCTTAAATTACCGTTAAAATTGTTATCCTGCTTGTAAAGTAATGCATTATTATCGTTTGTTCCATGTAAATAGTCATATTAGCTAAATTTCTGCAGTACCATACATTTAACAAAGGGTTTCTATGGTATCTCGCCAAATTTGGTGAGTTGTTGGTGACTTGGCGTCAAGTTTGGCGACTTTTCCAAGCCTGGAATTTTCTGTAACACTGTGGAAATCCCCAGACTCTCAAGAAGCTATAAATACAGCCTCGATTGGAGTTAAGATTGGAGATTTTGAGTGTGCTTCGAGGTTGTCAAAAGCCCCGCTGTTAGCTGTGAGATTTTCATCGGAGAATTGCTGACATTTATGCCGCGATAGGTGCAACTTCGTGCGGCGTCTTTTGTGTTGCGTTTTTCGTACATCTGTGAACTAGAGATTGTATTAGGAGCACTGCAGTCAGTTTCTGATGATCTGTAAACTGTAGTATTTCGACTTCCTGTAAATAAATCTTCGTTTTTATTCTGTCTTATTCAAAGTCCATTCAATCGCCAAACCCAAACTGGGAATTCGTAGCAAAAGTTTAGACGTCATAACAGAATGACGTCATAACAGTTTACAAAAAGTTACTAAATAAATCCAATAGCTGAACTAGCTAAACAAATAAAATGACAGCTTCGTTCGTTATATAAGTCCAAGTTGCAACATTAAATTATTGAATAATTCTGAGTTTTAATATTATAGGGATAGACACATAAAGAGACAGATTACCATAAAATATCTAACAGTCTATTTCTGGAGTAATAAACAAAGTTATTTCCTATCTAGTACGAGGGTTGCAGAGCCTCTGGTTTCGCAGAGCCTCTCCAGTCCGACGCTGTTCTCGCTTGTGAGACGGCATGGTACCCATCGAGCACAGATTTTACGGTATCCCAATCGTCCTATAATGAAGCAGACACATTCCTTGGATACTCCAATGTGGTTTGCGATACGCTTTTGAGTGATTCGCCGGTCATTTTGAATCCAATTGTCGACGAGTTTGCGATGTTCATCGTCTGTGGCAGTTATCGGACATCCGCTGCGTGTTTCATCAACAATTATGGCTTTTCCAGGCTCGCAACCACGAAATTTTATCACCCATCGATTTACAGTACCACTATCAACAGCATCGTCACCATAAACAGCCTTTAAACGACGATGAATCTCAGTAGGAGTCACTTTTTCAGCTGTTAAAAATTCGATAACAGCGCGCTGTATAACTCGCCGTTGACATAGCACCAGAACACGTCTCCATACTACCGCTTTTCAAAATACACTGGATGAACACAATGACTTCAGACCTGCGATGAGTATTGAGGGGGAATGTAACTTCCAAATGCCACTTGGCGCATTTTTGAAGGTCATTTCGTTCGCGCTCTACAAGCATGTGTGCATTACTTTTCAGCCTACCCTCTTATTAATAGCATATTATCATTGTAATAACACCATCTTCAGTTAAATTAAATCAAATATCTTTTAGAACACTTATATCTTTTTCACACACACACACATATATATATATTATTTTCATATATATATATATATATATATATATATATATATATATATATATATATATATATATATATATATATATATATATAAAACAGTTCCGTAACTAACTCATTCACTGACTGATATACAACGCACAGACCAAACCGCTGGACCTAAAGGGATGAAATTTTGCATGGAGATTCTTCTTATAGTGTAGGGGTGCACTATGAAAGATTTTTCAAAAATTCTTCTTAGATTTTTTTAAATTAAATTTTTAAGCTGTGTTTTTAACTTTTTTTACGTTTGCATTTGAAATAATACTTTGAGGGTTATAAAATTTATATCACGAGAAAGATCATAAAAATTCCTTTAAAATGAAATTTTTTCGAATCTTTACCTTCATTTCCTGATTTTTGATGAATTTTTAAAGATTAATTTTTAGAATTTAATTTATTAAATGCTGATCACGTGATTTCTTTTTCTGGTACTTTAAATAAATTTATCGTCACGTGCATAACAACTAAATAAACAAAAAAATATTTTTTTTTATATTGCCGGACGATGCTGCAGACGATTGGACATTATCCAAAAAAATATTAAAATACAGTAAAAGACATGTTCTACAATCTGTACTATATTAACTGTACTATATTCTTTAGTATTCTTTATATTAGATTTAATTTGAATATTTTCTTCTACATTATTTTGTCTATAAACTTATCCTTTACGATTTTCTTATAAATATATATTCTTATTTCTTATAAATATATATTTCTTATATATATATTTTACATCAAAAAAAAAAAGGTACATCTTGATTTTTCATTATCCCTTACAATTAGAGGAGGGAAATCAAGCGTTGATCAAGGGATTTTTATGGTAACGGGCTAAATGTTAAATAAAGATTCTAATCATACTGCAGACTCTAAATCTGTACCCACCCGACTTGCCAGTAGATAACAGTTATCTTTACGACATCATTGGGAGGGTAAAGTGAAGGAATAGATACACGACTACAATTAAGTGACTGGTCCCTTATGATACGGGGAGTCGGAAAGTGTATAATTTGATTGGTTTCATTGCAGTTGTCCCTGTTTTACGTGATTGTGTTAAAAAAATAGTTTCACGAAAACGTGATAAGTATATATTCATTAAAAAACTTAATTCTCGTGCAAAATATCTGTACATTTCAATGCAATCCCAGCTATGCGTCTCGGAATAAAACCGATGATTTTGAATGCCACTGTATATATATATATATATATATATATATATATATATATATATATATATATATATATATATATATATATATATATATATATATATTCTAAAAAAAATAACTCCCGCTGCCGCTGTCAAAAGCTTGTCGCGCTATCTCCTCCGAAACCGCTGGAGTTATGGGGTCGATAGCGATACCAATGGATGCAGAAAAATGGGGGGACCAAAGTAAGACATGTCTCATCTTCGTCGGACTTTGAGTTTCTTCCATTTTATGTTTTTCAAGAAATATTGACTCTTTCATCTTCAGATTACGATAACTCGCCAAAAAATGACCGTAGTATTTTGATCTTTTTACAATCTAAGACTACAGACATTTCTCTTTCAAACTAGACCTCATTTGTTTAAAAATATTTTAAAACAGACTAACATTTTCATCAAAAAATGAAACACAGTTTTTCAAGAAATATCGTCCCCTATGTGGATGTAATATCGATGCTCCTCGAGTTTTTATGTTACAAAGAAAATATTTACATCATCGGAATCTGAAAGCTTTCTCATTCATATAAACCTCATTTCAAGTCTATATCTTAAATTTTCGATTTTTAATTGGATTTTAAAGCTGATAACTCAACAGTGATGAAACGCTCTTCGCATTAAGGGTGACAACAGTAAATGCATGGAAGCTCTTACATTGCCCGAGAATCACCCCTTTGTATCTCGCTATTGGCCATAACAGAGGAGCGAGCGTAGCGAGCCTAGGGCCGAAGGCCCTAGTGTGTGTGTATATATATATATATATATATATATATATATATATATATATATGAAAGCATTTCTACAAATTTCGGCTTATATTACTTATTTTGTTATTTTGTTTACACATAATTCAAAAAATTATTAAATTATACTATAAACTCTGAAAGATTCTATCTACTTTAAAAGTTTAAAAAGCAATTTATCCTATCCAGTACATCCGTCACATTTGAATGAGATTTTTACTACTGCGTTCCACACACAATTCACCTCAACTCCGCGATAGATTGTCAAGTCACGTGGCACTGAGGATTTTCCCGATGACGGATGGAATGAAATCTCGGGCAGCTATCTTTCATTAGGACGCGAAAGTAATCTTCGAAGAGTTTTTTCTCGCACAGATTGCTCGCTCTTCCTTTTTTCAACACTAGGAATATTCGACTATTTCAGCTTCTGTGGGAAGAAATTTTCTGGATTCGTTCCTAATGGAATTGGACGGAGCTTTTAACCATTGATGAGAAATTGATGACAGTGAAAAATTTGGTTCCCATTAAATTCTTTGCATGGCGTGATCTAAGCTCTCGATTTCTCTATGAACTTTTCTTCACTCCTGGCTTTTGAAATACGGCAGTTTTCAGACAAGCAATTTAAAAAAAAATAACTTTCAAGAGTAATTTTTTTTCAAATTTGGGAAATATAAACTAGATTCAAAACT
>OU015490.1:178869199-178899199 GCA_907164885.2 Dolomedes plantarius | reverse complement strand
GAATGGTTGCAATCTGTAAAGAAAGAAAAAAATCTATTTTATGTGGAAGAAAGGAAATTATTTTTGATACAGATGTCGTCCGATATTAAAGGTATTGTTTGCAATCGTATATGTGGGTGGTATCATCCAAAAAGGTATTTGGCATGGGGGTGACTTATATTCCACATCCCCCGAGTGAGGAATTTAGTGGAACTACTAAATAAATTCTGCCACTTCTACCTCCATTTGGTTCCAAATTTGAATTAAAAAAAATCGATAAAATTTTCTTAATTGGACGGTGTTTGCAGCAAGGAATCAAATCACTAAAGTTTAAAAGAAGAGTTAAATAGATTATAGAACGCGCCACGTGTTTAGCTATCTGGGTAAAAAATTATTCTAGGCCAGTGAAGCGAAAACTTTTTTCGACTGCGATCCATTTTCTTAAAATAAAAAAATAAAAACCATTCGACCTTCAATGAAAATTTTTTGGTTGCAACACAATTTTAGTTAAAAATATGAAAATATTAACAACAAAGCTAGAAAAAAAAGGAAACTGTACATCTTGGGTATAAATTTATTTTACACTAGTTTATATCCGTCAAAACTTGACGGTTGGATAGTAAATGAAGGTACTAATACACAAATTATACCCTACACATCATTGCCAAATGTTGAAAATCATAATATTAAGAATAGAGAAATACACTGTAAAAAATTACTAGTGAACCCAATAAAAAGAAAAATAGTTACTCAACGGCTCGAAATAAACAATTCTCGTCAGGTTTAATTCTATATCACAGAAACATAATTAAAAATAATTACAAGATAAAAAGAACTTTTTATATACCATGTTTTTAAATTTTGTGTTGAATCATATAAACTTGACAATTCTATGTATTAATAAATGCTTTTTAAAATTTTTTGATGAATTATCCCATTAACTTGAAAGAAAATGAAGTTAATTGTAAGTTGACTTGCATTTAACTTTTCGTTCCTGTCCAGGTCGATAGATGGCTGCACCAGTCTACAAAACAAAATTAACTGAAAAAGAATTCAATTCTGCTTAAAGATGGCTAAAACTATTAAAATAATGCATTGTCATCGTGTACTGAACTATTCTAAAAGTTTCAAATGTCTAGATAGTCGGGAAGTTAGTTAAAAATCGATTGCAAGATTTGTACCGGACAAACACACACACTCACAAACAAAAAAGAAAGCGAGTTAATAAAAACATGGTAATAAAAAAAGCAGAATGCGCAGAAACAAATTAATTTGTTTATGCGGCCTCGTGCTTAGTGAGTATTTAAAGCTAGATTTAAACGTGTCGCTGAGCATGCGCAGAAAGCAATATTTAGTTGTAAATTATCGCTAATTTATACTAATTACGGTTACAAAAACCAAATTTGACACATACATAGATTAAAATCTTTCGTTTAAGACCAAAATGAAGGAAATCGATACATTTGTTTTCTCTCACAGACTGCCCAAAGAATCGGCTTAGCAACTAAAATATATAGATAATAACAATAAAAAAAAGTCTTCCTTACCATCTGAGCCTGTTTATGTTAAAACTTTTGTGACACCTTATTTAACAATATCATATCATTGTTAACATATAAAAATGTAAATTAAAATATAATAATTACAAGATAAAAATAACTTTTTATATACCATGTTTTTAAATTCTCTGTTGAATCATATAAACTTGACAATTCTATGTATTAATAAATACTTAAAAAAAATTTTTTTGATGAATTATCCCATCAACTTGAAAGAAAATGAAGTTAATTGCAAGTTGACTTGCGTTTAACTTTTCGTTCCTGTCCAGGTCGATAGATGGCTGCACCAGTATACAAAACAAAATTAACTGAAAATGCATTCAATTCTGCTTAAAGATGGCTAAAAGTTTTAAAATAATGCATTGCCATCGTGTTCTGAGCTATTCTAAAAGTTTAAAATGTCTAGCTAGTCGGTAAGTTAGTTAAAAATTGATTGCAAGATTTGTACGGGACAAAGACACACACAAACAAACAAAAAAGAAAGCGAGTTAATAAAAATATGGTAAAAATACGTAATTATAAAAAAATTAAAGCATTTTAAAAATTAAATAATTCAGTATTTCATAAATTTGCAACACCTGAAATTTTTTTTTCTGGCCGCCCAGTTGGTCCAGACCAATAGTTTGAGCACCATTGTTCTAGGGAAAATAGTATTGTTATTAACTGAAGAATGAATCGTCAGCAACTCGAAGTCTCAAAGTAAAATTCAATTAAAACTCAGTTTTTTCAGTTTCCCTGTGGTGTGTGTGCGATGGCTCCTTGTTGCATAAAACTGTCCAATAAGGGGTCTATAAATCCCGTGCCGTGGACATTGGGTGCTCCAGTGAACCAGTTCAAGATACTTTAAATTAAACGGATGCTAGAACTTTAAAAAAAGTTATAAGAAATGGGAATTACCTGCAGAGCGAAATTGCTAGGGAAAAGAGACCAGTATTAACATAGGGAAATTTTAAAGGGAAAATCATACTCTCAGTTCTTATGTTGTTGTTGTTGTTATGACTGATGCCCCTTGACCGACAGTATATTGTCAAGAAAAGACAAAACCTTTGTGCTCGAGGAATAAACATGAAATCCAACGTAAATAAAGCACAAATAGCAATAAGGTGCAATTTTGTATACGGTCGTTTCGAAGCTGCAAAGGAGCTTCTTCATCAGAGCAAAAAACTTAGTGGCAGCTCAAAAAGCCGAAAACTAATTCATGGCTTAGTTTCCGGAATTTTGAGCTGCCACTAAGTTCTTTGCACTGATGAAGAAGCTCCTTTGCAGCTTCGAAACGGCCGTATACAAAATTGCACCTTATTGCTATTTGTGCTTTATTTACGTTGGATTTCCTGTTTATTAGTATATTGTCAGTTAAAGTCCATAACAGCTATTGGGAAAAGTGGTGCGGCTCCAGTTTTTAATGACACCACAAGGGTCGGAGTCCGACTTGGCTAAAGGACCGGTCCCCTAATTTTGAACCGAGTCAAGTGACGAGACCGGAACACTTGACCCCGCACCTCCAGAGGTAAATTTAAAAACTTGGAGGACACTGCAGGCACGACAGATTTTTCTTGCACCTGCTGCCATTAGTGTACACGGTGGTGGATTTGTAAGCGACCGGCATCGAACAGACGTTCAGGTCACTGGCTCGCTGCCTTTGCAAACCGGGACACTGCTTCCCTCTCAGTTCTTATTTGTCACTGAAACAATCCTTACTCCTATGCACGATAAGTTCGTAGAGAGCAGATCCAGAATTTTCAGCCCTTCCCGGTACGAAAATTGCAAGGTGTCTATAAACTATTAAGTATTGCAGGTGTTAGTTCTTATTTCTGGGAAAGAGAATAAAGGTTATGAACAAGAGTGGCCCTTGATCATAAAAGAGATCCCGATGTAGAATAAATACTAAATATTTATTCATTTTGGAAAGAACACGAAATCAGAAATAAATTAATAAATCGAAAGTTTAGGCTGAAAGAAAAGATTCTCGTAAAGGGGAGGACACTTCGCAAATCGATTAGTACTTGTTCATATACCTTTAGTCGCTTCTCATTGATACCAATAAGATAAATTCGCTATACAATGTGGCTCCGTCATTGACAATAAATTTTACTAGAGATATAATTATATATTAGCAGTATACATTTTCTGCTTAATAAAAACCTAAGTACATTGCCGTGAAACATGTTTCCTGGAATTCATTTTAATAGACCCTAAAATGAAACTAATATTTTTATGCTGGGCTTGATCATAAACAGTTGAAGACTTTTACTTTAAATTGTATATAATTTACATTGTCTTAACGATAAGATACTCATTAAGATAACTTGGCATAAATGTAACTTGTGTGTTACATTTATACCACGTTATCTTACGGGATTTCATTAAACACAGACCACACATACATAAATAAAATATATATATATATATATATATATATATATATACACAATCTATATATATAAAACAGTTCCGTAACTGACTGACTCACTGACTGACTGATTGACGACTGGCATACAACGCACAGACCAAACCGCTGGACAAAAAGGGCTGAAATTTTGCATGGCGATTCTTCTTAGAGTGTAGGGGTGCACTAAGAGGGATTTTTGAAAAATTCTTCTTATATTTTGTTAATTAAATTTTTAAGCTGTTTTTGTAACATTCTTTAAAGTTTGCGTTTAAAATAACAATCCGAGGGTTATAAAATTTATATCACAAGAAAGATCATAAAAATTCCTTTAAAATGAAATCTTTTTCGAATTTTTACATACATTTTCTGGTTTTTGGTGAATTTTTAAAGATTAATTTTTAGAATTTAATTTATTAAATGCTGATCATGTGGTTTCTTTTCTTTTAATTTTGAATCACGTGCATAATAACGAATTAGACAAAAAAAAAAATCTTGCTAACGCGGCAGACGATTTGATATTATCCAAAAAATATTAACATACAGTAAAAGAAATGTTCCTCAAACTGCACTATATTAACTGTACTATATTCTTTAATATGTTCTATTAGATTTAATTTGAATATTTTCTTCTACATTATTTTGTCTATAAAAATATCAGTTATGATTATTTTATAAATATGTTTTTTTTTTTACATCAATTGCATACATTGATCGTTGTATTTATTATAAATGTATATTCATTGAATACATTGACCGTTGTATTTAATCTGAATGTACTCCGTAGCGAAGTACGGGTTTTCAGCTAGTATATATATATATATATATATATATATTCTGTATATATATATATACACGCAAGCCTTACGAAGAAAACAGACAAATAATACAAAACAGGGAAATTCAACAAAGGTTTTGCTTCAAAATTCAAGATTTTTCATGTGTTTATTCGTATTATCTCAGTTAATGCTAATTTGTTTTTTGTCCCTCTTCATGTTTCATGAAAGATTAGAATTAAATCTCATTCGTTTGGCTTAAATGAGATGTATTTCAGCCAATTATATACAATCTTATATTTTTCAATTTAAGTCATTAATTTGTAGCTAAATAACCCAGCGTTCCCTAGAGAAAGAAACCATTTTTAACAAATAATTTAAGAAATCAGAAACCTTTTGAATAAAAAAACACCTTCGTCCCTTAAACTTTTGACTAAACGCCACTTTCTTTTTTTTGGTTAGTACACTGTCAATCAAATCTTTCTTGGATTATGGGTACATGGGAAATCAAACACCTGGAGCTTTCTTTCTACCTCCTACGATGAAAGGGTTTTGCATACAGGTTTTGTAGATTCATTCAGAAATTGAACTCCCCTAGAAATATGAAGGGAACAATTGTATCCAGTGATGCAGGAAGGAGAAATTTCAAGGGAAATCAATGGAAGAGGAGCATCATACAAATTAAGAGAGGATAAGTCGGAAAGGAGAGCTAAAAAATAAAGTAGTTTGAAGTTACATATAGCATATGTCACAGACTAAATTGATGTCCTCAACCCTTCAAATTATTTATTCTCATCACGATACCTTTCAGTTACTTAGTTTAATTAACCAATCAGCAACATGCAAATTAAGTGTGAGAGAATTGGACAGGGCATAAAAAAAAAGAATTTGTAATTATATATAACTCATGTCATGGGGTAAATTTATGTCCGGAACACTTCGAATAATTTATTCTCGTCACGATCGCTTTCAGTTACTTAGTTTAATTAACCAATCAGCATCATACAAATTAATAGTGATAGAATTGGAAAGGACATTTAAAAGAAAAGAGTTTTATATATTATATATAACATATGCTATATGCTAAATTTATGTCCCGAACACTTCAAATGGTTTATTCTTACCAAGACCTACCTAGTTTAATTATCTAGCAAGCATCATACAAATTAAGAGTGAGAGAATCGGAAAGGAAATTTTAAAAAAAGGAATTTGAAATTTTAACGTATATCGTTGGCTAAATTTACGTCCCGAATGTATGTTATGGCTAAATGGAACGTATGTTATAAGCTAAATCTATGTACCGAACACTTCAAATTATTAATTATCACCATGATCATTTTCAGCTACGTAGTCTAATTAACTAGTCAGCATCATACAAATTAGGAGTGAGAGAATCGGAAAGGAAATTTTTTAAAAATGAGTTTGAAATATAAGTATATCATTGGCTAAATTTACGTCCCGAATGCATGTTATGGCTAAACGAAACTAGTCAGCTGATACAAATTACGAGTGAGGGAATCGGAAAGAAAATTTTTAAAATAGAAGTTTGAAATTTAACGTATACCATTGAATAAATTTACGCTTTATTTAATCTATTCTTATCACGACCTCTTTAGGTTACCTAGTTAATATAACCAGTCTTTACTAACCTGATCGTGAGTTCGAAACATCATCCAGTTAGATCAGGTCATAGAGTGTGAAACTGCTCCTAAACACGTTGCACTAGATGCACATGAATGCATAGAGATAGCTTACTAGAAGATATATCTACAAGAATTATGATCAGACATGCGTTGCATTGCTATGAACTAAGAAGTGCCAAGCGATGTTCCCGGTGACCTCAGCTAATAAAAATAGAAAATAGCTTACGATTTAGTTTCTATGAAGACGAAAGTTTCAAGTGAATAATATTGTAATAAATAGTACGATGATACAAAAGGTTAAATTGAAAAGTGTTGCGTAACAAAAAAATTAAAAGGGGAATTACACCCACACTCACACACACACACATATATATATATGTATATATATAAACATATCTATGGTGCCCGATATAAAGGTTTTAAGTAAAAAACAATGATTTAAATACACCAAAATATTGGCTTTTATACCAAACGCAGAACAATAATTTTGACTTGAGTCTTTTGAACATAGAAATGTACTTCTGTATACAAAATTGATAGACTGAAGCCTTTTATACAAGTAAAAAGATTTTTTTTTCATTTTTATCATTACTATCAAGTATCTAAAAATCACTTTTATTGACTTAAGCCCTATATACAGGGCACCATATATATATATATATATATATATATATATATATATATATATATATATATATATATATATATATATATATATATATAATATCAGGAAACATTTAGATAAAATAAATAAGAATTTAGACTAATGGAGCGATGCACACAAATGGCCAGAGGCGGGTTGTGACCTCTCTTCCCTGGTTGAACATGTTTTCTTGCCAAGGCGAACACTCCCAGTGGACCAGGGCATCGCGAGACCTAAGACTCGATAAAAGAGTTTATCTAAATCAACTGTACAAAAAGAGCTGTATATAAGAATAAATTTTATTACCTAAAAAATTTTAATGCGTTATTAAAATTCTAAAATATTTAAAAATACAAGACCACTTAACGATACAACAAGAACAACCGAGCCATTCTGTATGTACATAAATCCGCCAATTCTATTACGCTCATAATTTTGCATAGTCACTCACGCAGTTAATTCGATGTTTTTTTGGAACTCTTCCCTAGTTATGTTTAAAAATTTACACACGTTTTTCATCACGAAGAAGTGCGGATATTGATAATAAAATGACGACTTTAGTTAAAATTAGTAGTAGTAAGTTTTAATTAGGCATAATAATAGTAAGTTTTAATTAGGTAATAAAATTTATTCTCATATACAGCGCTTTTTGTACAGTTGATTTTGATAAACTCTTTTATCGAATCTTAGGTCTCGCGATGCCCTGGTCCTCTGGGAGTGTTTGCCTTGGCAAGAAAACATGTTCAAGAGGGGTCACAACCCCCCTCTGGACATTTGCGTGCATCGCTCCATTAGTCTAATTCTTCTTATTTATTTTATCTAAATGCTTACTTATTGTGATAGGGGGTGTGTTGCCGTACGCGCAGGCACTTCTCTTTTTCGATTCTTCTTATCTTCTTAATTTTAGTGATATATATATATATATATATATATATATATATATATATATATATATATATATATATATATATATATATATATATCTGGCAGACACTTATAACGATATTCGGAAAAAGTAGAATACGAATTTACGGCTTGCGGGGGTTTCTTGGTTACAAAATTGTTATTTTAGCATAACCGTTGAAGATCACAGTAGTCGTGGCACAAGTAATTTTAGTCTTTCAAGTCCATTTTTGACAATGCTTTATTTCCCATCGTTTTCCGCATAAGCCATTTTGACATTCACAGAAGACTTTCAACACTGCTCCGTTATGCGCCAGATTTATTTACCCTCTGATATTTTCATTGCGCAAGTCAATTTCTATAAAGCTAGGGGTGGGCGGTAGGTTTTGGACTAGGACTGGGCAGAGTAAATGTTTTAGAGATTTTGTGTCGCAGATGAATACGCTTTTACCTCAAGAATTAAGTATGTTCCTCCGCATGAGTCAAAAATCAGTGTCTATATAAATTATAAAGAGTATTTTATAGTAAAGGGGTGAAGAAGAGTAATGTTTTGGAATAATTAATTAACTGATAAATTGATTGGTAGACAGAGAGACAGATAGAGAGAGATAGAGGGCGGGGAGAATTAAGAATGTGTATCACACATAAAAAAGTTAGAAACTCCTTATTCTTACCACTAGAATAAATCTCATTAATAAAGCGTTGAAGATTTTTCCCTTCACTGTTTTTAATTTTCTTCCATAATTTAAGTGGCTGGATAAGAAAATAAATCCCATTAATAATGAACAAAATGGAATTTTAGTTTTATGAAACTAAGGTGAGTGAATTTGAATATAATCCAATTGAATGTTTACTAATAATCTAACGTTTATTGTAAGGAGAAAAACCTGCAGATATCCACATACTTCATTTTGAACTTTTGATCTAATATTTTTCTTCTAACTAAGGCAAACACATCCCCCCAAAAAATTATATATATATATATATATATATATATATATATATATATACCTGACGCTGGAGGGCGCTGTTTACTTAATCGTACCATACCTCTTACCAGCCCCACTGGATCGGCGGAAATATCGCATTTTTCTGAAGGAGGTAGAAAACTCAAAAACAAAACAGAATCACATAGGAATGTATGACCGGAAACGCAAACCTGATCAGCTAGAGTGCTAGAGGATAAACAAAGGTGCAAAAATGTTGGCTTTTCATTTCTACATCTTTGTTTATCCTCTAGCTGCTCAGGTTTGCGCTTCCGATCATACATTCCTATGTGATTCTGTTTTGTTTTTGAGTTTTTTACCTCCTCTAAAAGTTTGTACATGGAGTTGTGAATCACCCTGTATATATATATAACCTTTCAGAAGTTATCTAATGTTTAACATTCACAGGAAGGCTTTGGTAAATTAAGATGATATGGGACACACAGATATTTTTTGCTGAATTTAAGTACTGATTCCCATTTTGCTTTTTTAGAGAATAGTTTTTAATCTTTGCACCAAGTTTACCGTTTATGTTATTTAAAGCAGTAGCAGTAGTTAATGAATAGCAGCATTTCATTTGTTTTTAAAAACTCAAATTGAATTCTTCAAAACGCAGTGTCTGGCTCTGAACCCCTCTGAATTCTGAGAATTGCAATTCCAAGTGCGACTTTTGATGGAACTTAGTCACAAATAGCATCGCTAAGAACTCATGCCTGCAGAAATTCTTAGATATATTTATCATCGGAAAAACACATGACGGCATCCGACATTCCCAAGAACAATCAATGACTAATGCGAGTCATCTCTTAAATTCACTGTGCTATCTCTATAAACGTTCAGATTTGATAGAAAATTAGCTAAATCCTTTCGATTACGATGCGACTTCGGAAATCTATCATATGAAGTTCTGATGAAGCAGAGAAAATCGATGGGTGCCAGAGTTTTCGAAACAAATACTCACTTAAGACGCCGTCTGCAAGCTCACAGGACCGAAACCATTAATGGTAGAGTAACAGATAGCATCTACACACTTCATTGGAATTCTACACCCCGTGTAATCCGGTGTGTTTCTAAACTTAAACACGCTGCGCCCATTCCAAGGTCGCGTGCGATCGCGTTTTAGCGGAGTACAGACAGCTAACTGCAACACGCGAGCGGCAAGACAATGCCATGCATGGGGAGGCCTTTTAATAGTTTCTTATTTGTGTTTTGGTTTTTTTAGGACTTCCTCTCGTGACCACATTCATTGACACTTTACTCAAGCACTACAGAAACTGAGTTGATCATATTTCGGCTATTTAACCCTCTTATGGAGGATGATCTCAGAGACGCTAACGTCGAATAAAACGGATTTAGTCAACAGCGTTACGCAATTTATTCAAAACATTAATAAGTAAGTACAAATGAAGTGTAGAATACGGCTTTTTTTATGAAAGTCATAATTCCGCATTTATGAAATACACTTAAGAAATAAAGACAATTTACAGACTTGGTCGATTATCTCTAGAACTACTGTACCGATTTTAATGAAATTTGATATGTACATACATTGATACAATACAAAACAAACAACCATTCAATAATTGTAATACACACGCATGATCGTGCTTAACACTCGTTGGAGTCAGAAGGTATGAAACAGCGGTTGCAGAATAAACAAAAAAAAATGGGTTAATAGATGGTGTTATTTTGCAGCAATCTGTTAATTTCAAATTGTAACAGTAAAAATGAGTAACCACCAACGTTTAGATGATGGAATGAGGTGGCGAATTGTGGGGAGGCTAGAAGCAGGCCAATCTCAAGTCCAAATTTGTAGAGAGTTTAATTTAACGCCCAGAGTCGTGTGTAACTTATGGAAACAGTTCCAGGATACCGGATCCATCGAGAGAAAGCCTAGGCAAGGTCGTCCAAGAGCCACGACGACCAGAGAAGATCGCCATTTGTCGATTATAGCGAGGCATAACAGGAGAGTTACAGCTTCTCAGCTCTCTCGTGACTTGTATGCAGCCACAGGAACCCGTGTATCAAGGGTGACTGTTTCCAAAAGACTTCATGAGAGAGGGTTGTTTGCAAGAATACCTGCTGTTTACGTCCCGCTCACTTCTACGAACAGGAGAATCCGTTTATCATGGTGCAGAGAGCATAGAGATTGGAGTATGGATCAATGGGCGACCGTTCTCTTCACTGATGAGTCGCGGTTCAGCTTAAACACCGATTCTCGCCGTACGTTCATATAGAGAGAACCAGGTACCCGCTACCTACCCTCCAATGTCCGTGAAATCGACCATTATGGCGGAGGAGGTTTAATGGTCTGGGCAGGCATCATGTTGGATGGCCGCACACCTCTCCATGTCTTTGAAAGAGGTACTGTGAGTGGTGTGAGGTATAGGGATGAGGTCTTGGAGCCCTATGTTCGCCTTTTCAGGGGTGCAGTTGGCCCTGAGTTCATTTTATTGGACGATAACGCGAGGCCACATAGAGTTCTTCTGGTCGACGAATTTCTAGAGAGTGAGGATATTCACAGGATGGATTGGCCAGCCAGATATCCAGACCTTAACCCTTTAGAGCATGTCTGGGACGCTCTGGGGAGGGCAATTTCAACTCGCAACCTCCCTCCTAGAACCATCCAGGGAATGAAAACAGCGTTGCTGAACGAGTGGGACCAATTGCCACAGGAAATGATAAACTGCCTTATTTCAAGTATGAAATCCCGCTGCGAGACCTGTATATCTGTAAGGGACTATACCCCATATTAATCCATCTATTAACCCATTTTTTTTTTGTTTATTCTGCAACGGCTGTTTCATACCTTCGGACTCCAACGATTGTTACGCACGATAGTGCGTGTGTATTACAATTATTGAATGGTTATTTGTTTTGTATTGTATCAATATATGTACATATCAAATTTCATTAAAATCGGTACAGTAGTTCTAGAGATAATCGCCCAAGTCTGCAAATTCTCTTAATTTCTTACACCAGTGTAAATGAGCAAATAAGACTCTGTAGAATGTCGGAAGTGTATATAGGGTCAGTTTGTTTTATTCATTCAGTTTACAAGACTGAACCGATGTTGTATCAAGTCATAATTAGTCAGTACATCAATAAGATCTGAACTTTCTTACATTACGGCAGCCACTCTCCCTGAGAACAGTCAAGTGTTAGCCGAATGGCTAGGGCACCGGTATTCGGTTCAGATCCTATGGGTTCGAGTTCCCCTGTTGGCATGGATCTTTGTAGCCTTTCGTAATCAGCTTTAAACTGTAAGTCCTGATCTAATAAGCCATCGTGTAGAAAGACGTTGACCGTAGCGCTCCAAACCAAACCAAACCAAACCAATCCCTGAGAACATTCGTCCTTCTACACTGTGATTTGTGATAGCTATTTTATTGTAGGACTATTGTATTCGTGAACGAGCTTCGCTCATCGTAAAGAGACAGTTCAGTATCTACCATGCCTTTGCCATGATTAGAACCCAAACCCGAACCCATGCTGCGGAACCTTGCGACACTAACCATCCAACGGTGTGGGATGCGGTCATTTGAAAGTCGTTGCTTACTCCAGAAGGATACTACCACTAGCCACACACCGAAGAATGTTTAAAAATGTTTGATTGGTTGTTTACAGGAGAGTTCTTGGATAATTTTTTGTTACGCGAGGTCTTAAAAGACCAGGAACTGTTTACAAATGTTTGATTGGTTGGTTAAAGGAGAGTTCTTGGATAATTTTTTATTACGTGTGGTCTTAAACGACCAGGAACTAGAGTGTAGAGGTGATTCCGAGCGATTGCAAACATGCATACCACTAGTGGTACTCGATTGCTGAGATTCTGGTACCGAATGTCAGCTCTCTAACAATCTGGTCGTAGTTTGGCAAAATTTTTAGAAACCATGTCACTTCTACTTGTTATAAGGAGGTTTCCAAGAATACCATACTTATAAACTACGAAACTTTATCTGTAAGGCTGTTTCACACGCAACCTTGACAAACCGTTATAACATTTGCTACCGGGACATCCTAATTATTAACGCGTTGGAATTCGGGACTGGGGATGCTCGGTTCGAATCCCGACAAGCGCTACTGAATACTCCCGTGTCTAAGCTGGGTAAGGTCACAATAAATTTATAAGCCTAGAATGCATTTCGTATCATTTGTAAGGGTGGGAGGTGGGTACCGGCAAATCACATGTCGTCCCTGGGGTCGAAATTGTGATGGAACCGGGCAAAAAATTGGTCTGAACAGGAGCTAAACCGGATCCGCATATCTTTGGTCTGGTTTGGTTTGGTTTGGAGGGCTACGGTCAATTTTTGCTACACGAGGGTTAATTAGACCGGGACCTACTGCATAAATCCGATTCCGAACGGCTACAAACGTCTATGCCAAGATTGGAATTCGAACCCACAGACTTTGGTACCGAATGCCAGCGCCCTAGCCATTCGGCCACCAACCGGCCGCATGTCTTCACCCTGCTTTCATTTCACCTGGTTCGGATTTATTCGGCCAGAGGCATTGGTAAGAACAATAAAAATAATCTCATACACCACGTTAATTCAAGATGTCAACATATTTAAGCCTTTTTTTTCAAACTCTCCTTCTACAAAATTCGATGCCACTCTCAGAGGTACCGAAACAGAAAAGTCAGCGATTTCTTTTCTAATGTTACCTTCATTTCAGTTCGCGATAGCATTTTTTCCCCATGTTTTTATTAACCTGCTTTCTTGTTTGGTGTGTTTGTCCAGTACAAATCTTTCAATCGATTTTTAACTAACTTCCCGACTATCTAGACATTTGAAACTTTTAGAATAGCTCAGAACACGATGATAATGCATTTTTAAAATACTTTTAGTCATCTTTAAGCAGATTTTTACCATGTTTTTATTATTTTCAGTTAATTTTGTTTTGTAGACTGGTGCAGCCATCTATCGACCTGGACGGGAACGAAAAGTTAAACGCAAGTTAACTTCCAATTAACTTGCTTTTCTTTCAAGTTGAGGGGATAATTCATCAAAAAAAGTTTTTAAAAGTATTTATTTATACATAGAATTGTCAAGTTTATATGATTCAACAGAAAATTTAAAAACATGGTATGTAAAAAGTTCTTTTTATCTTGTAATTATTACAAGTTATTTTTACAAGGTTTATTACAAGAAATTTATCTCATTAATTTATACTTGCGTATAATAAATTTTCGTATTTTACTACGTAGAATTACATATTCATAGTTGTACAATACATTATATCACTTAATTTGTACTTTAATAGAATTATATCCCTTTCGGGGTTACTTCTCAAGCACTAACTTGCAGGTTACTTATTTTTCGGTGGTATTCATCCTACACAATTACAATTCACATCACCTGTAAATACTTTTCTAACTTTATCTGTCTACCAATTATAGTCAGTCATTTGGATAAATTTCACAGTCACTGAGTAGAGTGAAATCTTTGTATCAATTCTGAAGAACTATGACGAAAAACGTAAATTCCTGAATTTAAATTATTGGTTGCAAATGTCAAGGTTCCGAAGAATCCTGACGGATGAAGGCTAGGAGACAGATCAGTGCATCTTTATGTAAGAGGAAATTGCTGCCATTTACGAAACTATAGCTTTAAAAGAGGAAAAATATTTGGACCTGCATGTTTTGTGCTTTCTTCTGGACTATTTCTTGTATGCACATGTTTCAAAGAAAGTTCAATACATTTTAGAATCTTATCCTAAAAGTCATCCGATAGCCTACAGTTATGCAATAGTAATCTCGCAAAATATAGTGATGATTCGAAACACAAACTAGTTGGCAGAGTTCAGAAGTTTATTCTACGAAAACAGTAGCACAAATTATTGAACTAAATAATATGTTGAATTATAACGTTTCCTGTGTTTTTCATGAAACAAATTCAACTTTAAAGCAATTTAAACATATTTTTTCAGAAAACGGATTTCTGTTTAAGACACCGTAAAAGGCAATTTTTGCTTAAAAAACTTAGTGATAAATTCAACAACCCGTATTTCGACTCAAAAGTGAATGTCTTGCAAAACGGTGCTTGAAAAATATATTTGTTCTCCTTCACTGAAATAACGCAACACAGATCGACCATATATCTAACTTTACATTCGCAATGGTATTAAACCGCTTTCACGCTGCTGCCATTTGCCATGAGTAAAGTTAACGATTTAATCATTGTCGAAAATGCAGACTTGTTGTTCAAATGAGGACACGCTTAATTACTCTGTGACTTTCGATAGACAGATATTTGGAGCTTCTGCTGTCATAGAAAATCAATCATTCTACCTCCTTTACTGTCAGTTAGTTTCCCCTTTGGTTTGTCCTCTTTCTCTTTGCGAACTTTACCATCCCTTGACATCTCCCATAAGAAACATTACTTGATTTTCCATCAGAAAAAATTAAGACGAATTCAGACATCTGTTTTCCTTTTAGAAGTTGGAATCCGCTCACAACATCAATCTCACGCTAATCCATCATAAACTGAAAAACATGTCAATGAAAACGAACAGCCACTAAACATAAAAAATTCATCAGATAAAGGATTGCAGTTCTCAAAAATACGTAATTCCAGTTATCGCTTTCCCATCGATGGATTAACTGTGATCGTCAAAAATAGGCTGTCATTGAATTTTTTTTTTCTCATTCTCGTCGACCATGCTACAAATGATCTTTCATGCATAGCTGATAACGTGACCAGCCGTGCGTTGTTCGAATCTTACAGCTTTTGGAAACACTGTCTGCGTAATTCAACAGCCTTGATGTAACACCAAGGCGGAAGTAAACGGGCTTACGTCTACGTCAGCTGAAGAAAGATTTAAAATAATTTCGAGGTAGGACCTTGTGTGAGGATATAACTTCTGGTCTAATGAATTTTCATCTCACTGTGGTGTCTCACAGATCGTTTAAACAAACAGTAAATAAATTAAAAGGATAATTTTAAGAACAAATTTTCATGTAAAATTTTAACATCGTTAGTTCGGTTTGCTTGTCTTGTAAATTTACGGTACACTCGATGTCTAATTTACGATCATTCGAGTTACGGACATTCGAAGAAGCGAACAAACATCTATGATAGCAAAGTTGTGGTGGAAACAGATAGAAAGGTGAAGCTAATAAATTCCTACTCTCATATTGATTAAAAATAAAGACACTGCATATCTGAGATCAAAACTCTAAACACACTCGGTAAACGGAGGAAACTTTGCACATATTATTTTATCAATGGTGAAATGAATGTTATGTCTTCTGAAGAAAATTACTCAGCACAGCCAGAGATGAACTTTATTCAGAATTTAAAGTTAGACGTCTGATACCAACTAATTGAAAGTCATTCACTGGAGCGTTCTTTTCTCGAGCGAAATATGGGAAGGACATCTGTAGAACCCGTCATTTTCAGCATCCCGGCCTAGTATTCTAACTCTTGAATTACTGCCGAAAGAGAGAACAAAGGACCCGATACCTCGATCGCAATCAATCACTACACGTTGTCCATCTTTGCAGCGAGCCCGTGTATCGCACCGGTCTCATTAATATCTTTTGTCTCATTTGAAATGAACCGTGGCCGATCAATCCAGCCAACTTCAAATCCTTGGCTGATGTTCACTGACTGTAGTACGATGTCGCTGAATAACCTTACAGACATTTATTAAACAACAAATAAATAGGTTCTTTACACATTTTCTTACATTCAAGAGAGTGTTCGAGTACTCCATGGAAATTATAAACGGTTTTATAGTTTGGACATTTTTCTCGATTTAGAAACGGTCGTTTTGAAAGCGTTCAGCTGAGAAGTCCGATGATCTAACTTTGAATTAATTATTTTAGCCGTACATTCTTTACAGATCATCTGAGTAAAGAGTTGCGAAAGATGAGAAAATTTTTCAATTTCCGGATGGTCTATATAGGTAACGCTTACAGTTTTTTAGTTCTTTAAAAAATAGAAGTATTTTACCATCTCAACTTCGACATTTCCCTAGTAAATTTTCAGTTTAAATTTTAATATTAGGAATATTCAAATCAGTACTAGTTATTATTAATATTTCTGTATAATATAGTAACAATATTTATATTTTTGTCCATTTTAATTATTCGTTATTAATACGTTATTTAAATACTTAAATAATAATTATTTTATTTTATTGGATTGAAACTTAAATTTAAACTTATTAATATGAATTCAAATTCAACAATTTCAGTTTCAACAAAAAATTTTATAGCATGATGGGGAGCTAAGAATTAAAGTGAAAATCCAAGAATGTGAAGTCTAAGAATGAAATTTTACAACCTTGTGAGCAGGGACGGATAAAGCACCCTTGAAGGTCTTAACTAAAAGCACATTCTAAGATCCCTTTAATTCTCCTTACGAGCAGGATGTCACAGTTTTCTGCCTAATAGCACATCCACGTTTTGAGGTATTCCCCGCCTTTAAGACCGGAATTTAGTTTTCCAACTTGAGTAAAAGTCAGACAATTTCTCCGTTCAGTAAAATTTCATCAAATTTTTTCTTGGTAGAAATTTAACTTCTTACCACTTGTGTCTAAGTAAACGTTATCAAATTTTTTTAACTTTAAAAATTAATTATCAGTAAAAATTCAAAGAAGCTTTTAGCTCTAAACCTTGAAATAATTAATATGAAAATTTTAAAGGGGAATAAGAAAGAGCATATTCAACACTATTCATAAACTAATTACAAACTCTTTAAATAGTATAGCTTCAAAATAGCCTTTGCTGATACTTATTTAATATTTGTAAGATTTATTAATTATGTTTTCAAAATCTAACAGTTTTGCAACATCATTTACTATAAAAATAATCTACGAAATGTTTAAGAGTATGTTAACAACCAGTGGCTGCTCCAGGCCAGAGGTTGGGGGGGGGGGAGGGTGACGTCGGCTCTTAGGGTTATATATATGTAGGTATATATATACATATCAAAGAAATAAACATCCTCTCATTTTAAATTTAAACTCATTTAGTATTAAGTCAACGATTATATAATTTTAGGCTATGAAAAAAAAAAAATACGCCAGGCTTTTTTTTTTGGGGGGGGGGGCAATTGCCCTTGCTGACCCCCGCCCTCTTGGAGACGCTCTTGTTAACAACTTGAGGACCGGGAGTTTTATGACTGTTTAACGTTTGTTTCCAGAATTCATTAATTTTGTAAGACCACAGAGTTTTATGCAGATTTTCTCGTTCTTTCCGACTTATACTGTAACAAAACGTTCTTACTTTTAAAAGAAAATATATGCTTTGGGGAAATATTGTTTAAAAAAAATTTCCTATTTTTGAAGTGAGAACGTGTTGAAATTACGTGTTTTCCTGAAATATGGTACAATATGTTCACGTTATCTCTATGAGTATTTTGTTGAAAATTGGTATTATCCGGATTAAATTATTATTAGGATCAAACATAAACTCCTTCAAAAATTGAGAGAAAGCGATCGCATGCGTTGACTCAACAAGAGTACGAGCTTTAACAATGCGACTGGACATTGATTTATGTCTCCGGTCCACCAGCGTTGACTATACAGAGACATTAATTCATGTCTCCGGCCCTTAATGTATTAAGTAATGGATTACTTAATACATTAAGTCTTTATATGCTAAAGCGTCGAAAATGGGCGTTTGCCATTAGCAGTATTGTTGGGCAATGCAAATTTATAATAACGATAATAAGCAATTTTTTTCTTTTAGATGACTACGATTCAGGATCATTAATCAATCGACATCAGCTCATCAATTTAATCATGAAAACATTGTATTTCTTTTTCTGGTAGTTATAGTGTCCTTAATTTTCGAAGGCCGCCTAGTTTCTGGGGAGCGCGTGCAAAGTCACCCATGCGATAATCACCCTCAAGTTGTAAGGTTAATTGGTTGGTTGATTTGAGACGCTAGGTTCATTTTTTTGTAACACGAGGACTTAATCTGCTTGTAAGGATGATCAACAACATGTCACGGCAATATGAACATGGTCTTGGAATCTAGGGATTGGGGGTTTAATTCCCAATACACTCATTTCTTTTTATTAAAAGAAAATACAGACATGAGTGGGGGTGTGAACTGAAAAAAATTATAATGCCTTACTATAAAACAATTAGGTGGTTTCTCGGCCTTACTTTGTTTCTAATTAGCTAAAAACATATATTCGATATGTAGACATAACAATCTAACTGAAATTTTCTGGGCTAGTTACTAAATGTTATGGATGTAATATGTTGCATAGATGTAGAGAAACAAACCACTGAGCTTTGAATTTCAGAAATAATAGCAAATAACCTACTCGTATATAGTTTGTTTGCAACTTCTTAGGAAATGCGGTGGTCCATTTAGTGAAATGTTTACTCTCTGTTCAATTACATCCAAGTTTATTCACCTACAATTCCTGTAATACGATACTATAAATAAAACAGCCGTAAATGAGCTGATGAAAACCGAAACAGTGAGTTATAAGACAAGGTAAAATCAGGTACGAAAGGCGTATATATTTCGTGAGAACGTTAACCTCGATAAACCCGAGTTCAACAACAAGGCTGCAACTTCGGAGAATACAAATTATCCCGATACAAGTCCAGTTATAATGCGATGTCAATGAATCTCCTTGTAAACAATGAAAAGAGTCAACAATGTGTGTCAGGGAGAAGTCAGGACAATAAAAAAATATAGACGAATTATATCTCTGCTACAGATTTTTACGCTGAATTCACAAGTTCTTTCGCGAAACAGAAAATTGTCGACAAGAGCAGTTGATAGATGATGGGTAATACAGGAATCGTTTATACCTAACATTCATATAATGGTGGTAGTTTCGCAGGATATTGATGCTGCTCGCAGTGGGAGATGTGATTTGCTTCCAGTTTTACAAGAAAAAAAATCCCTGGAATCTGACAGTTCGCTATATTTTATGGAAGTAACAGGAAAACACTATAGTTGATTGTTTTAGAGAGATGTATGAGGTATCTATTTCAAGGTAATCACTATTTCAGTTCAATATACTTTGGACGTAGACTACAATGTATTGTAATAAATTTGGATGAAAGGTCACCATAAAACAATAATCTCAGTTTAAGCAAAAGTTTTTCTTGGTGTAAACACAACCACAAAAGATAATAAAAACAAGAGAGTATGGAATATTTGAATGAGCAAATTTCATGAAGAATGCAAAATTAATTTTTATAGTTCGGAGGTTTATCAAAGAGGTCAGTTTGATTTGAAGTACTCTTCAAAATATAACTGCTTTAAAGCCTCGTGTTTTAAAATATACCTTTCTCAGTTCGAGTCATATTAAAAGTATGAATAAAATGTTCTTAAAAACTTAACTAATTTCCGCGATTTGATAGCAAATATATTCTACCATGTAATGTTAAATAGCTATAAACACTAAGGACGATAAAACAATTCTTTTGTCTATGTATATTTAAGATTTAATAAAAACAGAGTTGAATATAGTGTAATCATGCTTTTCAAATTATATGTAAATATATCTTAATCATCTGAATTTATTAATGGTCTATAATTCTTATTATCTCAAATGTACTTCATTAAACTCAATATCACGTAAGTTTTAGCTGGAAAAAAGAATTCCTTTCTCAGGTATTAGACGTTTTGCTAGAGGCAAACTGTGTTTCGAAGAAGCAAGGTTTTCTTCAAATGTATCAAACAGTGCTGACACTGACATCCGTGCTTTTGGCTCCTTTGGTAATTTATACTCGTAAACACTGACTCAGTCTGTAGTATTGGGTATAGATAAAAATTGTGTGGAGTGAAATTCATGGATTCCGAAGTCGTTTCTGCTAGCGGTAAACTAAGTGATAGAGAGAAAAAAGAATCCGAGAGCAGATGTAAAAAGTAAGATAATTTGCAGTGAGAAAAGCTGATTAGAATCCACTGAAACAAATTTTTGCTTCTTTTCTTACAATTGGTACTTAGTTGCACTGTTATGACGTTATCTCATGAAAACATTTGGCTTACATAAACTTAATAGTTGGGAAGAAAAAATTTCAAAATAAAAATTTCTCTCACCAGAAACTTTTTATATCGCCACTTTAGCTTAATATTTCTGCAGATGAAAAGATCCCAGCTTCAAATCCCAGATCTATAATCTTCATTGAAAGGAATGGTAATCATTAATTAGCCTGCTTTCACTCGATCAAAATAGACACCAAAACACTCTTTTACAAAGGAAATATCTTGAAAAATCTACTGAAAGACAGAACTCAATTTTTAAATAGAAATCGGTAAAAACGTTCAAATATTCCACTAAGGCTTAATAAAAAATATGACAGATATTTTAACCCAGTCTATAGTTATGAACATTCCCAGATGCATGGGATGAAAATCAATTAAAAATGGACCAGAAACCTCTTTTATTCCCAGTTCGATCAGTATCGACTTTTTTGGCTATTCCTGATAATTAGCATTATCTTTGACTTCAATAACAATGAAGGAATTATCGCTGTGACTTAAAAATGAACTGTAAAATTATAGAAATAAACAAATTTGTAACGTAACAATGTAGTTTTCTAAACAAGTCTTCTGGTAATATCTTACCACATAAAAGAATTAACTAAGTAATTGAAATAATTCTATGGTGCCCGGCATAAAGGGCTTAAGTGAAAAGAAGTGATTTTTAGATATTTGTTAATATTGATTGAAAAAACATCTTGACTTGTATAAAAGGCTTAAGTCTATCAGTTTTGTATACAAAAGTACATTTCTTAGTACAAAATACTCAAGTCGAAATTATTGTTCTGCGATTGGTACAAAAGCCAATAACTTGGTATATTTAAATCACTTTTTCTGACTTTAGCCCTTTATACCAGGCACCATAGAATTATGCAAACTCTGTTTGTTCTTTCAGAATGCATTGGATGAAATAATACTTGTTTACATACTATGAGGTTATATCATAGGGGAAGCTTTGAAGAATCCTTCAAAAAAGTGATGACCCATTTGACAACGTTAATTAATTAATCGTGAACTCATCAACAAAAATTCTTTTGTCTCTTCTGTTTTTTCACTTTAAGAAAGGCCACAGATTCAACTGAGACTGCGATCTTGATGCTTATATTTCGACCAAATTTAAGACTTGAGTGGTGTTTCATTTTCACAGTCTATTGCATTTAGAGTTGTGATACATTGGCTATTTATTTTCTAAAATTTATCAAAGTTAAACATCTAATATGTGCTTCTTCTTTTAGCCCCCGTATAATTCAATAAAAGGAAACTTAAGGTAGATTTGATAGTCAATAATCATTCCTTACATACTTGCTAGATAAAACCCTTTTCTTCTACAGTTATATCATTTCTTTACGTAACAGGTGAAAAACTACTGAAAATATATCAATATGTTGTTGTACCCAATGCACTATGGCTAGAAGTTCCAGACCACGTCCGTATAGGCTTCGGACTGAAGTGTGCGGCTTGTTTATATAGCACCACAAAGGTTGGAGTCCATCTTAGCTAATTACCACCTCAATTTTGACCGAGTATCCCCAGGGGGGACATCTGAAGGAATCGTACCCTCTCCCACCCTCCATGGCCTCATAGAGGGACTTTTCAGTCTACGGATTTAATATGCTCATATCCGGCCTAGATACGGAGTTATTTAATAGCGTACGTCGGGATTCGATTCGAGCATCCTCAACACCGAAAATCAACGAGCTACCACAAGGCTACCTAGAGGCCGAAATTATATGAAACAACTCCCCTTCAACATCAGAAAAAAAGCTATGATAAAAAAATTTTCAGGTAGTCTCTTCTAACGAAACTACAACGGGTTATTAACGTAGAATTACTTATCGTTGCTTACCTCTTTTGTATGTATATATGTATGTATGTGTTATGTATATATGTATCTATATATATGTGCGTATGTAAATATATACATATATGTATGTCAAAATTTTGACGCATTTTGGTACTTTTCTTTTAATCTGTTTACTGTTTGCCCAAGCGAAACAGACTAGGTTTGGCGAGCTGCCTAAATCATAACTCGCGAGGTACGGACGGACGGTTTTTGCGTCTGAAATTTTCCTTTCCGGAGGACCTTTATGGAGGAACGTAACCCTACGTTAAAAAGCTTTGTATTTCTTTGCCCTGTATCAGTTTCCCCGCTATTAAACTATTTATTAACTTATTTATTCATATTTTATCTTTTTGCAGTTATATTTAAAGTATTTAAAATATGTGGGGCCAACTGAAACTCTACTATTCAAAAAAAATATTTCCAGGGGAAATAAATGTATCAATAGATTAATATTACTCTCCGTGTAATAGGATTCACCCCCTATCGATTACGGGCAATGAATAAAAAGGACATTAACGCAGCACATACATATTCATCTTTCATCGATTTTCGATGCATGGATTCACGAGAGATAGTGAAATGTCCCAGAAAAGAAGTACTCTCATCCATATCTGCAATGTATCGCGAAGAGTGAAGATTGGTTCTACAGAATTGATTGGTACTACGGGAAAAAAGTATCATCCTGTTTAAATTTTACACTTTCATGTATGTCAAATATATGAAGTTTTACCTTTATTTACAGAAGTATGTAAACAAACTATAGTTCAATTCCTACTATAACTCTTTTTTACACGTTGGAGACACCAACAACGTTTCTCCATATAACTAATTTACTCCTTAGAATGATTACAATCACAAAATACTTGAATTATTCCCTTAATTATTCCAATTAATCTGCCATTATAACTATTTTTGTCATTTGTCAAGAGTTTGAGATTAGAATCTCTTTTTCTCAAACTTTCGTTTGACTGGAAAAGTACAATGATCATTTATTCAACCGGAAGACACTCGTTCTAATCTTCCTTTTTCCTTCGAGTACCATTGTAAACCATTAGTTGAATTGATACTGAAACTCCTCTTTCACATTTTGGAGACTCCTACAATGGATCTACATCTGGCCACTCTGATCCTTAGAATTACACGAATCATTCGAATTATTCCCATGAATTAAGCGAAAAAAAAATTCATTATGATACGTTTATCGCATTTTGATGAATTTTTCTTGCATTAAAAATCTTGTCAAATGCAAAAATACACCCTCTTTTGGATTGTAAAATTTGATATATGTATACTAAACGTAATGTAACATGCAGGCTAGATAATATCCAACGCAAATCCTATTAAGGAGGCAAAACTTATGAAACTTTTTTTCATTATTTCCATCTATATAAGGATATAAGTAAAACTTATTTCCACGGTATCCATCTGAAATTTTGTCCATGGTTTCTTCTTTCTAATTTTCCTTAAACTGTCAAAAAATATATATATTTATCATTGAATAAAATTTTGAAAAAATATTATCCGAAACAAAAACTACTCATAAAAAAAGAGTTGCTTGTACTTTAAATATGTTATAAATATTGTAATGTTTATAAAATTTTTAAGTACTGATAGAAAATTAACTTAAATCCTTTTTCTATACACATGAGTGAAAAAAATTAATATAAAGCAAATAGCTTAGAAAATAAATCAAAAACCAAACCACTTTTTACGTTAAAAATTAAAAGTCTTTTTAAAAAAGTTTCGTTTTTTTTTTCAAAAATGCTTTCGATGTAAAATAATATTTAGCTAAATAATACATATCAGGAGGAAAAACATTACTAAAGGCGCATAAATAAAGCAAAATTATGTGTCCCCCAGCCTCTCTTAATAAAGCTACTATCAATACAGCTTCAAATTCAAGAACTAATTCCTTCCGAATGTTTATCTGATCCTTCCAATTTATCTGCAGTATGATAGATGACACCACTTTTGATGCTACGCTGTAAGGGGAATTGAAGAAAATTGCTTTATTGGGAAAGGAATACAATACCATAATCCAAGAAACGTTTTCGTGGGATGCAATAAAGCTTCCCTCAAATGGTAAGCATCAACAATAAATTATTATTTAGATGTATGTTCTAGGAAGCTTTTCCTTGCGTTATGTGATATTTGATGTATATATGAACATTTTTCATATTTTCTCGACGTATGGTTTGATGTCATTCAATGTTTTTAAATATCTTGCAAGAGCCTGTTTTTTTAGTCTGCTTGAATCTTTGCAAATAAATTTAGCAGGTAATGTTTGCGTAAGTCTAAATTTCAGATGTATTGTGACATTCGCATAAAAAAACATATACAGAGGAGGTAAAATGTATTGGCATATAATTAATTTTCGATAGAAGTAAAATGTATGACACAATTAAACAGCAAAGCAGGTTTTTTTTAATATTAAAAACAACCCTTTGCGGAAGAAAAAACTGCGAAATAGCATTTGACTAACAACAGAAGAAGGTATAACAACATTTTAGGGAGGCAAAAGTTTTTGCTCATTTATGGGTTTTGGAAGGGGCCCACCCCACGCTTATTAGATAGTTAGTGTTTTGAAGCTATTTTGCTGCTAAGTCTAACGTGTGATTAGAGTGAGTTTGAAGGCTGACTTAGCTTCTATTGTACGCTGGTTTATTGAATTCTAAATTTTACCTCCGGCACCTCCACGTAGTGGGCCCTGGGGGTTGACCGTAAGGTTAACCGCTAACGCCGGAGGAGCGTGGGTTAATTGAGAGAGATGCAGCCACCGGCTGAGAGTAAGGAAGTGGGGATGGAGGAGCTTGGCGCTTCACCGAGGACCTAGTCAAGTTAAAGCACTTGCGTTTAACCAACGCAATTGCGGCCTCTAAGTTTTCTGTAGAGATGAAGAGACAAGTGAATGAGGACATAGGATAGCTGGTTAATGCTATTAGCGATCAGCAGAAGATTATCTAATTTTTGAAACGACAATTGAGTATTCTTAACAAGGATAAAAAGACATATGCCGAAGCGGAAGGAAAGAAGCCTACTGAGAGGAAGAAGGTTGTGAGTAAGACACAGAGAGAAGCAAGGAACGTAGTAGAAATAGTTCCAATTAACAAGCAAACCTCAGAGGAAACCAAAAAGGTTGTTAAAAAGAACATAAGACCTGAGAAATTAGGTATCGGAATTAAGAAATGCAAGATGATTGGTAGAGGTGGGATTGTTGTAGAGACTGAAACTAAGGATGAGCTGGACCTCTTGGTCAAGGCCTGTAGAAGGAATAGTGAGGTGTACACGTAGTATTTAACACGTGCACCTAAAAAGAGACATCCATACATAATTATATTTGATGTGGATGAAGACTACGAAACGGAAGATATGAAACAGACCTTGAAGAAACAGAACGCTATATTAGATAATGATGATTTCGAAATTTTGGCGAAGTTCAAAACGAAGAAGGGGACGTATTGCTGGATTATAAGAATGAAAGGAGTAACTTATGGGAGGATTGATCCCAAAAAGGGCATTAAAATTGGTTGGAAGATTTGTCCCTGGAGAGGTTATATTAAGCCAACAGTTTGTTATAAATGTTGGGGGCCAAGCATTGTAAGAACAGCAAGTTGTGCAGGTTGTGCTCTGAAGAGAAGAAGGAGGATCATTCCTGTAAAGGAGATCCAGTCTGCGTCAACTGTAAAAACTATCAGAAAAAGACTGGGAAGGTGATTGATGCCAAGCATTCACCAACTGATCAATCTTGCAGCAGATACAAGGCTGATCTGGAACGGATCATCAGGATGACAGACTATGGTTCGAGGGGGGCCGAGATGTCTCCTTCCATCGTCACCGAAGTGAAAGGTAGAAGAAATTTGTAAAGTAGTTGTGTGACTACTGCTGTACCAGTTGGTACTTGTTTTTGTTTTAATAATGGTTGTATTGTTATTGTTATGTTTTCTTCTGCACGGGTTGTGCAAATTTTGTTATAGCGTTTATGTTAATAAAGTTTATTGAGTAATATAGAGCGCAGCAGGTGGCTGCGTACTTAAATGGGAAAAGCATTGATTTAATTTGTAATTAGAGTACTTTGACACAGACGTATTTAAATTCGGATTGGCTCTGTTGATGCTCTGGCTCGTGGAGGCTGAGAGCGAATGGTGTCGTGAGCTGAACTAGACTCGTACGGATTGGTTTTTGTCTTGCCTGAGCGACGGGTCCTGTTGTGGCAGGATCGCTGTGGCGTGACCGGTCTTCAGAGATCACTTAGCTGATACTCCATGATGGAGTGGGGGGGCGGTGATGTTTGATACTTATGGTTTGTGGAAAAGGGATCCGGGGTTATCTTAACTGGATGGCAGATCTCTACTGTCCATCCGGCACCCAGATCCATACTAATAACCCGAACAGGTGCATAACCATCGGCTAAATTTCAGGTATTGCTACGCAGCGACTGGTCTTCAAGTTCATAATATCGCATAGGCTAAACGTTGTTGTCTGTTAATAATTTGAATTATGGTTTTTGGGATTTACTTTCGACTCTTATGTGGGTACTAGATGTACGTGGGGACTTGGATATATATATATATATATATATATATATATATATATATATATATATATATATATATGGCTGGCTCTATAAGGTCTTTCTCCTGATCGGGATCATATATATGATTAATTATTACTATGGGCTTGAGGTAGCCTAGTAGAAGCGCATCGGCTTTCGGTGCTGAGATTGCTCGGATCGAATCCCGACAAGCGCCATTAAATACCTCCGGGTCTAGGCCGGATATGGGCACGTATATTCCGCAGACCGGAAGTTTACGATCCCCCAGACATCACCCATGAGGGTGCTCGGTCGAAATTGAGGTGGCATCTGGCTAAATAAGACTCCGACCATTGTGGTGCCGTTATAAACCGGAGCCGCACACCACATCCTGCTAGCCTATAAGGACCTGGTCTGGATTACCTCCAGCCACGGGGCATAAGAAACAACAAGAACAACAAATATTATTATTAACCTTTTCCTTACGAGGTGGGATAGCATGTATCCTAAGAATGAATATACACACGCACACATACACACGCACACACACAAAAACAAACAAACACACACACACACACACATATAAATAAATATATATATATATATATATATATATATATATATATATATATATATATATATATATATATATATATATATATATATATATATATATATATATAACCCCCTTAATGGCCGTTCTTATAAAGGGGGGGGTCTGAAATTTCCCGTTCTAAGGAGGGAATGGGAAAAATGGGCCCCTTAAGCTAAATGTTAATATATATTGAATAGAATAATTATTTATATTTTATTTCTATAAGACATGGAAACTGTTCTGATTTGTATACAGTACGTATTGTATTCGCTTTTTGATGTATCTATGAATTTGATTGCACATATAGTATATTCTATTGTATGAATATGATGTTGTATAGTAAATATTTTTGGAATGACGCATATTTAAATTTGTATATAATATTGATCTTGTATTGTTATATTATATACTATAAATTTACAATCTTATTTTATTGGTAGTTAGCTTTTGTTGGCGGTAAAAATAGTGGATGTATTATGCTGATTTATTGAATAAAGTTTATTATTTAAGGATAAGTCACGATACAACATGGCTTGGTGGCCGCTCACTTGGGGAATTCCCCAGTGTCTTGGATTAGGAATATTCGTTTGCAATTTTCTGTGTGCGGCTGGAGCGAGGTTGCTGTCGCGCGATTGTTCTTCAGTTTGAAATGCCGTATACCAGGGGTGGCCAACTTTTGTGTACATAAGATCTACTTTTTATCTTAAAAATGTGTCGCGATCGACTTGTCATAATTTCATTAATTTTCTTATGCCTTAATATAACTAATGGACTAATAGTTCGGAATGAAAGTTATGTGTCGTTACGTTTCTCTGTTTAAAGAGCTTTTCCTCCCACTGCTTAAAAAACCCCAAAACTCTAAAAGCTTTATCTTATGATTTCACGGAATAAGTAATTCAAATACATATCGTATGTTAACTCTGTTTCGCGAACTTAGTGGAAAAAAACCTGTAGAACTCTTAAACTTCTTTCCATTTTATGACCCTCAAACAATTAATATATTTAGATCAACAGAAGGCTTCCAAAAACTGGCCATGGGACAAACTTAATTTTCTTTTCTTTTCTTCCTTTTTTTTCAAAATTTTATTAAGTTCTATTAGTTTGAACGCCATTGTCTAAAATTGTCTAAAGCAGCGGTTCTCAACCTTTTTATATCCACGACTCCACTAAACGCAAGAAAAATAAAATAAAAACTTCACTCCCCGTCACCCCCAGACCAACTCTCAAACCACCCCCAGATCACCCCTCAGAACAAACCTCTTTTCCCCCGCGTATCGAATTTGACTGGTTGTGGTGAAGGGGCTGTATCCACATTTAAGAGGTGTGGTTAGGGGCACAAAAATCATTAAAAAATTAATTTAAAAAAACTAATTGAGCCCCAAATTTCGTTTTTGCTGCGTTAAATTTCTCGGGTCCTAAACATTAACTGTGCCGAATTTGGCCCTGGTGGGTGAAACAGTCTATGATTCTATAGCGGACAAACAAACAGACGAGCTCTTTTATATATATAAATATATATCCCCCTTCATGGCCGTTCTTACGAAGGGGCATATGAAATTTCCCGTTTTACAGAGGGTATCGGAAAAATGGGCCCCGTAAGCTAATGGTTAAAAACACAATATACCAGTGTTCCCACCACCCAGAATAATATAATTTTTAAGTATTATTTCATTTAAAAAAGAGAAAAATCCCCTCTGGTGTAAAATATCTTTCTCTATTTCGGAGTACAATTTTTAAAAAAAATCTTTCAATCCAAGTCGGCAATCCTTGGACACATTTTCTACATAGGTTAACATTGAGGTGAGCGATTGCTATACGGTTAGTATAAAGCAGCCTTAAGGCGACTACAAATTCTGTTTCGGCCATCTGAGCTAAAAAAGTTGAACTTGCTTTCATCAGTAAATGATTCATTTTTCTAAAAATTAATGGGTTTATATATGTACGTTTCAGGAACGATCAAGCATTTCTTCCAAACATATGACTTTACCCCTAAATTAATTATTATTCCACACAACACAACATTATTGGCTTTTCAATAATTCAGTATCAAATTAATGTTATTCTGTAATAAAATTTCGCATATGCTTAATTAAATGAGAGATAATGGCAATATTATTGTTTACAGTCTGGCTGAATAACATTCTCTAAGGTATATCTGTACATTTAATTGTTATCTTCATTTTTCAGATTA
>OU015490.1:178859199-178866699 GCA_907164885.2 Dolomedes plantarius | reverse complement strand
TGTGAGATTTTTTTTATGCTGTGTATGAATATATATCGAAAAAAATTGAAATTATATGTTTGAAATTATCTATTTGAAATTGCAAAAAGAGCCTCGATCGTGTATATCTGGCTATCACGACGATTACATGCAGATGATCAAACGACCGTCGTCGCAAAAACTTATCACCGACTACATGGGGATAAAAAATAAATCAACTTTAATATCTTCAAGTGACGAAAGCGTTTATGAACGAGTTCATCGCTAGAATATGCGCGTTTTTGACTACGAAGATTAGTATCGAATTATGTATATTTTGAAAATTTCACCATGTTTAAAATGAAAAATTAAATTTTTTAAATGTTTCCATGTGTAATTTAATTATTTATTTTGTTTGGAAAGCACTTTCCCGCTATTTCGTAAAGATTTGACATATTTTCTAAGTGAGACTTTCTTCATGCGGCCCATATCCAGCGCATAAATTTTTTTCTTTAATATACTGTGAAGAATTATTTGTTATAGCTAGTTATGAAGTTTCTGAATATTTCTTTTGTGGGGTCGCTATCTACCGCACAAAAACAGGTTTGACTGTACATAGTTTTTTAAAAATTCCTTTTAAAACATAAATTCATATAAACATCGTAGAATGTATTATTGCAGATGTAACTTTTATCTGACGACTTATAAAATCCATAAGATATAATACCCTTTATTCCCTTGGAGTAATCGTTATTATTATCATAATTTTGCGTGATTAAGTGAGTTAATCGATTTGCAAGCAAAAAAAAGTAATAAAATTTAATTCAGTCTTCAAATAATTTTTTACTAGAGAAAAAAATTGCAATAATTGTTTCATAATTCGCAAGTACTTAGTCTGCAGCAGTTAGACTGTAACTGACTCATTTATTTCAATTCTTTTGGAATAAAACAACACCAAAGGATTTACCATTATCATCAAGTACTTCGTTTTTCGTTTGAATGTCATTATTTCAAAGATATACATTAGAGTATGGACTTAACTTAATTGGCTTCTGAAAAAAAGTTACTTATTATTCGATGCCCCCCCCCCCCAAAAAAAAAAGTTCATTTATGGCTATTAATCCTTATTATTTGGGAAATTTATGATGAAAGTAGAAAATTAGGAGTCAATCATGTGATTTGACACTAAAATTTTTAAAAAATTTCAAAATGTGTATTTAAGGCTGCTTTGTACAAACCCTGTTGGATTCACTCGCGTCAATGTTAACCTATGGAGAAAATGTGTCCAAGTATTGCCGAACTAAATTTAAAGATTTTTTTTGAAAATTGTACTCCGTAATAGAAAAAGAAAATTTACACCTTGAGTCATTTTTCGTTTTTTAAAAAAATGCATATAATATTTTCAAATTTAAATTTTTCGGGAAAAATCTGGTATAGTGTGTTTTAAACGCACATAATTTCCTTCGGTCGACGAAATTTATAAAATCAATCCTGTTGCAAGGTACAGAAAATTTCACGCCATCTAAAAATACCATTTTTATTGGATTATCAGCATTTATGTAGCTGAAAATAGTAGACAAATTTTCTCCGTAGGTTAACATTGAGGTAAGCGAATCCAATAGGTTAAGTACACAGCAGTCTTAATCGATTTGGCTTGTGAATGGCTCATATATGTTTGTCATATAAGTAGAAGCTATATAAAGAAAAGAAAACTGTCTTTATAGACGAAATGTAGCCGTAATTTATAGGCTTAAATGTAGAGAAGTTGTAGTTCTCTAGAACACATAAGAAATTCAAAATTCAGGACGAACTGTGTTCCCTTCACAGGAAATGGCTTCCATCCCCCCACTAATATGCAATCCTCTGTAGATTTTTAGAACTGATGAAATGGGAAAGAAATACACGTTAAAGAGGATTTCTGAAACACAAGCAGACGACATTTTATGTGCGTTTTTCCTCCCCAAACTGATGGGATGCGTGACGTTGCTGAATTTCTCCCTCATCTTTATGGAGCAGACGAAAGACGATTAAGGAAGGATGTGTCCATAAAAATCACAAATATGTTACACTAGGAGAGTTTCGTATGAGCTACACTTGTTTGAAAATGCAAAATATCTGACTCAGGAATGCAAACGTACGTGGGCGCCGAGTTCAACAGATGATTCATTAAAGCATTAGGAACTTATGCTTTAATGCACTTACATGTTGTAACAAATAATTGATTTATGGGTAGCTACTGATTGATTAGTTTCTTCCTGTGAAATGCACGGAAGAAGATATAAGATCTATACGAAAGTTAACGGAAATAAAGCAGAAAATTGTCAAATTTTCTACAAACATTTTCGTAAAAATGCAAATATATATATGAATCCAAGAAAGTTTATATACATATATATATATATACATATATATATATATATATATATACATATACATATATATATATATATATATATATATATATATATGAGAGTAAAGCTTTAACAATAGTTAGCACGAATAAAAATTACATGCAAAATGAGATCAATGCAACAAAATATTATTATTTGACTTTTCAGTAAATATTATTAATTTAACTGTTTCTATCCTATATCAGAAAATACTCGTCTGTGACTGTCTGATTTTTTTCTTAGAGGATATTTAAATAATCTTCAAGGATATTTAAATAATTTTAACGTTAATATTTAACACAAAAAAATTCCATTTTTTATCTGGAAAATTTCTTTTTACTGAAGACATGAATCATGAATGAATCATAAAAAAACTTTTCAAAAAGAATCATTCTATCCCATTTCTGTGCTTAATGACAGAAGTACTTAGCGGTTTCTTATACTGATAGGAGAAAAGTAGATTATTATGATTTTTCTTGGTGGATTTTTTTTCTTAGGAATTTATCTTTTACTAAGATCCACTGACATCGCGGAACTGGATTTCAAACGTAGCAGTAAACCACTGATACTTGCTCTGATATCAATCAGCTGCATTTACATAACGCGCGCGTCGCACTCACCTCTGGGTACAAAAATGAAAGAGTTTTTCAGGAGATCTGAATACGACCCAGAGAAATTACCAAGGATCCAGCATCAAAATGATTTCGTAATTTACCACTTCGCCTCTTACTTGTTTTGTGTTAGTTAGTCGCGCATTTGAGACTTCGCAGTAAATCGGCTTAGGTTTGTATTCGGGACTGACAAAAAGTCCTCAGAAGGACATGAAAGCATGACGGTTAAAAATTTGTTACTCAGGAGTGACCCTGAAAAGGACGTGTGATTAATTTTAAAGATAGTATCAAGGGTTTTTAAACAAAAAAACACGGCTCTAGGTTGGTGTTTTATTAAGAGTATGCTAATTAGTCAAGGTGAAATTTTTGATGAAAAATTGAAATATAAAATTTCGAGACTAGTTTAAACATATATGGACTCTGAATTTAAACATTAATTTGTCACTTAATATGAGTTGTCTCGAGAGCCCAAAGATATAAAGCCAAGATTGCATTTATCTATATTTATAAAACAGTTCCGTAACTGACTGACTCACTGACATACAACGCACAGACCAAACCGCTGGACCTAAAGGGCTGAAATTTTGCATGGCGATTCTTCTTATAGTGTAAGGGTGCACTAAGAAAGATTTTTGAAAAATTCTTCTTAGATTTTTAAAAATTAAATTTTTAAGCTGTTTTAGTAACTTTTTTTAAGTTTGCATTTAGAATAATAATTTGAGGGTTATGAAATTTATATCACGTGAAAGATCATAAAAATTCCTTTGAAATGAAATCTTTTTAGAATCTTTACCTCTATTTTCTGATTTTTGGTGAACTTTTAAGGATTAATTTTTAGAATTTAATTTATAAAATGCTGATCACGGGGTTTTTCTGTTCTTTTTGTGATACTTTAAATTAATTTTGCCTCACGTGCATAACAACGAAATAAATTTACAAAAAATATAGATATACGGTAAAAGATAAAATTTAACCACTAGACTAATTGAGATGAAAGTTTTTTAAAAATTTAATTCAAATTAGTATCTTGTATGGATATTAAACATACAAATTAATTGCATACATTGACCGTTGTATTTAATTTGAATATTTTCTTCCACATTATTTTGTCTATAAAATATCGGTTACGATTTATTATATGTATATTTATTTATTTATTCATTTATTTGGCATTAATTGCATACATTGACCATTGTATTTAATTTGAATATACTCCGTAACGAAGCACGAGTATTCAGCTAGTATATTATAGTATTCTTTTTCAAGGCGGTATTGAATTTTTATGGGAAAGATTTCCACCGTTTTATTAATTTATTATTGTTCTCAGTATTTCCAGTGTCTAATGAATAATTTGTTAGTATTCATTCTTTCATAGAAAATACTGTAATGAGTTATCAATATTCAGGGAACCACTGAACAAAAATGTTGTTATGCATCCAATACTGGCTTTCATTCGAAATTAAATCGTCGAAGGCGACATTACATCGACCACTAGTTGGAATTTTCTGCTGACGTACAATATTGGTCTTATATTTTCCAAATATTTATTAACAACTGAAATTGGCGTAAATGTATATATGATTAAGGCGTTTTATTAAATTATTTAAGGGGGGGGAGATCACCTTTGCAAGCGCAAAAATACACTGAATTTACTACCAAGCTACCCAATGTGTTTACTACCAAGCTTAATGCAAACAGTAAATTTGTAATTAATTTAAACCAATTTTTTAGGGTGAATTTGTCATATCTTTATCTATTAAAAATAAAAAGCAGAATTGTTGGGAGATTATTAGAAATTATTTTATGTAAAAAAAAAATGTTTTATGAAAAATGAATCTTAGGTCAATGCATTGAGCGCAGATTTTTTTAAAAACTATAAGAGATATATATATTAAATTATTTGTATATATTCTACCCATAGGTTATATTTTAATCTACACCACAATTAATTACCATATTACCACAATTATTTACCATTAATTACCATATTAAATGCCAATTAATTAATATACACAATTAATTACCATATTAAATACCAATTAATTAATCTACACAATTAATTACCATATTTCACATAAAAATATTTTTTCAGGCAAATGTATTGTAATGTACAAAAAATATAAAATTTAAAAAAAATTCTGTAAAAAAATTAGTAATATAGTTGCTTAAATTTAGGTAGACATTGTATAAACATACAAGATATAGAAATAGTGCACACAAGTTTGAAAATAACAGTTTTTAGAAAAAGCTATTTAAAGTTTACAGTTTCTATAAATTACTTTACTATTAGCTTTATATGTACATTCGGCCATAAAATCGGTTCTAATTGTAGTATCGACTTCATTTTTTTTCAAAAGATTCCTTGTATTCCATTCTTCAAAATTAAATCATAATAAAACATGAGATTTTTGAAAGTATTAAGGTGATCTCCCCCCTTATTTAAAGGCTCGATCATCTTAATAGTTGCCTCTTAAAGTAAAGAGTATCTTCTTCGACAGATTCATATGGGGATTAACAAGTATAACATGAAACTTAAGTAATAAATATCAATTATGGTAGTCGTTACTGTATAGTGTTATGGAGTTACACTTAAGGCTTTTGTGCACTAACCCTATTGGATTGATTCATCTCAGTGTTAACCTATGGCGGAAATGTGTCCAAGGATTGCCAACTTGGATTTAAAGATTTTTCTCAACAAAATTGTACCGAGTAATAGAGAAAGAAATTTGACACCTTGGGGGTATTTTTCGTTTAAAAAATGCAAATATTATTTTAAATTAAAATTTTTGGGGGAGTAAATTTGGTATAGTGTGTTTTTAAACGCTCCTAAATTCTTTTGGTGGATTATAAATTTATAAAATGAATCCTGTTGTATGGTGCAGAAAAGTTCAGGTTATCTGAAAAAACCATTTTTACTGGATTGTCAGCATTTATGTAGCTGTAAATAGTAGACATATTTTCTGCATAGGTTGACTATGAGGTGAGCGAATCCAATAGGGTTAATACGGTGGTAGCCATTTTGGATTCAATCACCTAATTGTTCAGCATTTTACTAATAATTCACATTTCATTGAGAATACTGTAATAATAAGGAAACAATAAGTTTAAAAGCACGTAGGAAAAACTAACGAAGACTTATTGTTAGAAAGTAGTTTTTATTTCCATAAAAATACTAACTTTCCCCAATATTTCCTGTGATTTATTTAGTTGATATTCATTCTTTCATAGAAAGCATTGTAATTGTCATCAATATTCACGAAACCACTGAACAGAAAACATTGAGTTATGCATCTCGTGCTGGCTTTCATATATAATTCAATCAGCGAAAGCGACAGTACGTAGACCACACGTTGCTACTAGTTACGGAAGTTGTTACTAGTTACGGAAAAATTTAGGTTTTTTTTCAGCAGGCATAAACGATTTTCAATTCGCATGCCATGAAGAAAAAAAAATCACGAAATGTATCCCACTATATTTGAATTCTTTATAAACATGAGAAAAATTCCAGTATGTACTTTATATAATTTGCCTGAATTTTTCATTGTGTCTTTCGCGAGTATCAATAGTTGTACAAAGCCTTTGATAATACCAATGAGAAAAGGTGTTTTACTCTATATAACCAGCTGTTGGTTTCAGGAAGTTAAGTTTCAGATTAAATTAAATACAGCAGTGTAACAAAGACCATTTTCATCCCCGCTGAATCTAACCTTTCTTCTCCCCCGAGTACTGATAATAGACTCATCGGAATGCAGGGAGAAAGGAGAGTCCCGGACGAGGCAGTTAGTGTAGGTGTAAGTGTCGAAGTAATTGGTGTTAGTAATGTAATCGAGTGTGTGTGTTCCTGTAACTATGTGATAACTGTGTGTGTTCTTAAAATATGTGATTGTCTATTGTATATGTTTATTTTATGTCAAGATGTCCTGTGTAATAAAGTCCATGTCCAGCCACTCGGATGTCGTTATTAACTCAAATTAGGATATTAGCCATAGCAGGTTAATTTTGTCTACTATGGAAAATGTCATTATCACGGAAAATTTTTCCGCAACTTCTTGAGCAATCAAAACCATTAACTATCATTTCCGCAATAATTAGAATAATTACAACTAATTACAACTAATTAATCCACTAAAGTATCCATTTTTTATCCTCACAAAAGGTTTTCAAAGGAGGGATATCGTAAAAAATCATATTGCTATAAACAACCAAATCGATTTCCTGCCATTGTCGTTATGGAGATTTTCCAAAATGATTTCACAGTAGCTTGCGTATAAAAAAACTTTTTAAACAGTAAGGGAAGAAAATAATTTCGTGGGTGAAGGAAATTGCATATGCCCGTGTAAGAATTTCTCTTTCGTAAGTGTACGTATAAGAAGTGAGAATAGTTAATCTTCGATCCCCGATAAGATAGTTAATAATAATAACAGAAAAAAAATAATTAAATTAAAGAGTAAAATACAGGGTTAAGTGCGCATGTCTAATTTACATGGAAGGAATTAATTCCTCATTTTTCTTTGCAGGTATTATAATGAATAGTTTAGGAT
>OU015490.1:178836699-178854199 GCA_907164885.2 Dolomedes plantarius | reverse complement strand
CACTATCCAAAATCAGCGACGTGGCAAATGTGGTGCACCACGGGCCATAGATGGCAGAGGTGAACGACGGCTGCGGAGATGCGTTCGGGCGAATAGACGTGCAACCGTTGAGCAACTGGCCGTCCAGATGAACCAAGGGGCTACCAACAGTGTCTCCACAACGACGGTTCAGCGAACGTTGCTGCGTATGGGCCTCCACAGAAGACGCCTGGTTAATGCACCTATGCTGACTGCTGTTCATCGGCGACGAAGGCTGGAATTTGCACGCCAGTACCGCAAATGGACTTCCAGTGAGTGGAGACAGGTGGCTTTTTCCGATGAATCCCCTTTTATGCTCCATCGGACAGATTCACGTTGGCGTATACGGCTTGACACGTCTGAAAGGAAACACCCTGCAACAATTGCCGGAAGGGTCCAAGCTGGAGGAGGGAGCATTATGGTCTGGGGAATGATTTCGTGGTATTCTCTGGGTTCACTCATCATTGTGGAAGGCACGATGGATCAACACAAGTATGCATCTATCCTTGCGGACCATGTTCACCCCTACATGCGAATTGTTTTTCCTCAGGATGATGGTATCTACCAGCAGGATAATGCGATTAAAAAGTCAAAGCTCGCAGTGTACATACGTGGTTCGAAGAGCACAAGGATGAGTTTACCGTACTCCCTTGGCCAGCAAATTCCCCGGACTTGAACCCAATCGAGAATCTCTGGGACCACCTCGATCGGGTTGTTCGCATCATGGATCCTCACCCGCGTAACCTAGCGCAGCTGGCCACGGCAGTGGAGTCGGCATGGCTCAACATCCCAGTGAACACCTTCAGGAACCTAATTGACTCTCTTCCTGCACGTCTCGCAGCGGTCCGCTCTGCGAAAGGTGGTTATTCTGGATTTTGACAGGTGGTCACATTAATGTGAGACTGGACTGTATATATATATATATATATATATATATATATATACACATACATACATACATACATACATACATACATACATACATACATATATATATATATATATATATATATATATATATATATATATATATATTAGACAGATAGATAGATATATGTATGTATTAGGGTGCTCGGGGTTCTTATGATGTTTTAAATTTGAAATAATCGACAACATATTTTAAAAAGTCTATTTAAATCTTTTAATCTCGCGCTTTTTATTATTTCAATGTTCTGTTGTTAAGAAGTATTTCAGAAGGAGACGGTGTTGAAAAATCATTATTGAAATTACTTAATATTACTTAAGTTGAATTATTCATGTGTTTGTCATGCAATTAAGTATTATAATTAAAACTGCATGAGTGAAGAACTGAACGATTATCTATCTGTTCCGTAGAATACAAAACGTTATTACCCGGAATATTTTTAAAAATCCAATACTCCGTGCTCTAAAACTTCTAGGTGATCTGCATTAAAACCTAATGGAGCCTTTATCAATTAAGTTATCACTAGATGAATAATTTGATCCGCTGAATAAGATATAAAATTATATATGAGATGCAAATACACTTTTTTTTTGCGTCATAATCCTTTAATTGAAATATGTATCAGTGATACATAAGTGTCCGATCACTTTTGAAAGACATATTTCATATCAATTCCATTCGAGAAAAATGCTAAGCAAAGAAAGCGTCAAACGTTATGTTTTTGTACATAAAACCTTAAATTGGTTCAAGGTAGCCTAGGTGATAGCGTGTTAGCTTTCCGTGGTGGGTGGAGGAGTGCTCGGATCGAATCCCAATAAGCGCCTTTAAATACCTTTGTGTCTAGGTCGGATATGGGCACGTTAAATCCACAGACCATAAAGACCCTCTATGAGGTCAGAGAGGGTGGAAGTGAGCAAGATCCCCAAGGGGCATTAGAAACAACAACAAACATCAAATTAATTTTAAATAAAATCACTATAGACAATAAAATCTAAATCCAGTATTTATACGTTATTGTGGCTAAACATAGTGTTTGTAGACTAACAAAGATTTTCATCATAAATATATAAATAAATGCATTTTTATATCGAGGTTTCTTCTCGAAAATTTTTATGAATTTTATCGATACGGGAAAATGAATACTAGTACACTTAAAAAAACGCAGATGACCACATGCATCTTTTATATGATTAAACATAAAAAAGAAATTAAATAACCGAATGTTACATTATTAAATGCGTTTCATTATTAACTAGTTGTATCAACCACTGTATGACCTTTATAGGTACAGTAGAGGGTGTGACTTGAAATCGTGCCATTTCAGATCAATACTTTCATCTAAAATTATCTCCATAATAAAGTTATCATTGAAAAAAGTTCGTTATCGAAGACTGAATGAACGTAAGGAACTGCAAGGTAAAATTTTTATTTCAAAAAGATTACGTTTCTGGCTTTGTACTAATTTTAATATTATGTATTTGAAGATGAATGTAATGATTCAGTGACATCTACTGAATTCCAGTGCAGATGTTTGAGTGTAAGAAATGATTTTTTTTTTTTTTTTTGTGATGTAACTGATGACTGATTAGCTACTGTTAGAAGCATGGTAGTAAAGATCGATTTATACGAAAGAAAAGGGGAAATAACCAGAAAATAATTATATTTTTCACGAACATGTAATGAAAAATGCAAATAAATGAACTTAAACAAAAATGCAGAAAAAATATCTATATGCATAATTTTTGTTGTAACATTATTCGATTTTCACTGAATAAACTTTAGTGTGCAAAACAATTACTTATTGTGTTTTATTACTAAAAATAAATAGCTAGAGCTAGATAATTATAAGAAGAATGCAGACGAAAAACAGAAATCAAGGACTCAGGGCTCCACGCACCAGAGGCAAGATTCTGTAGTAGTGCCGGAACTAAACCAGAAATCGAGGTAACCGACTGGTCTCGTCGTCAGGGAGCCTAACCAAATCAGTTACCTGAAGGGGTACTTACTGAATAGGATGCAGGTATAACCAAAATACATCCCAAGGCCCCGTGATCCCCATAGAAACAGATTATTATGTTTTACTTTCAGAATCAATAAAATCTGAGAATAGCAGGTAAAGCAATTTTTAAATATTTCCCGAAAAGCAATAGCAGTTTTTTAAAGTAAGGTCTCTACTCTTACTAATGGTAATCATTAAATCTATTAATAAATTAATTTTGGAAATTTCATGTTTCTAATAACGATGGATGGATATAGAAGGTATAAAGGCATGCCTTTTACATTTAAATATAAATATTGGCAGATCTTAATATAAAGAGTTTGTCGCGGAAATCACAGAGTAATTCAGTAAATGGTATTGCAGTAACTTCAATGTGTTCAGCGGTGGTATCATATTAAAGAACTTATAAAATCGAACCCTTCAGTAAGCTATGGGTGTCATAGAATGCAATGAAGGCGAACCTTTTTTCATTTATAGGTTTTCTAAGAAAGGAGACTAAGGGTCTGTTCACATAGAATCCGTCAGCGTAAAATATTTTGACCAAACACATACCAACGATTGGTCCATTTAACCAATCAGCGCCAACGGAATCTTTAACGCTGACGGATTCTATGTGGAAAGACCCTTATGCATTTTTGGTACTGTATGTAGCTTCCTTGACGAAGAGTTTATTTATCACATAAGAATAGAATATGTGTGTATATATATATATATATATATATATATATATATATATATATATATATATATATAAATAAATAAATAAATAAATATATATATATAAATATATATATATATATATATATATATATATATATATATATATATAAATAAATAAATAAATAATATATATATACAGTGGAATCTCGATCGATCGTTCTCCGAATCATCGTTTTAGTGTACGTGTCGTTTATTTCACACATTCCCGACGGTCATATTGCTTTATTATGTTCCCGGATTTTTCGTTTTCCCGCATTTATCGTTCAATTCAGTCGGCCCTTAAAAAACGATAAATCGAGGTTCCACTGTGTGTATATATATATATACCATAAAATCTTGAATATAATACGCACTTTTCTTTCACATTTTAGTCCGCAAAAATGAGGGTGCGTATTATACTCGTGTACAAAAAACGTAGTTTTAAACATTGAATAAACGAAAAACAATAGATGAGCTGTATTCTAGTGAAAGTGATTAAGACTGATAATCTCCCAGTATTGTTCGTTTCGAATTAAAAATTTAAGTTTTTTTCTCTACCGAATTTGAAGTTTTCGTTTATTTTTATTACAAATTTTATTTATGTTAATAAATAGTTATGCAATTTTTAAATAAAATATCTAAAAGTTATGGGTGCGTATTATTGTCGAATTTTATTTTTTTTCGAAAATTTCGTGCAAAATCAAGCATGCGTATTATACACGTGTGCTTATCATAGTCAAGATTTTACGGTATATATATATATAAATGCGTATATATGTGTGTTATAAGAAAAGTTAAACGATAAGATCAATAACTTTCTTTTGTTTTTAAAGCTCTTATCACACAGAAGCGAAGAGAAACATCTGAAACAAAACATGCCACAAACAGTCCCTTCTTCTAATTTTTCAGCATTAGATATAATCGAAAGGCGTCCTTTTCCGCAAAATTATCGATCAACCTCGAAGTGCAATTAATTATTTACGAGGTAACTACTGGTTGTTCCAGTCTGCGTTCATTTTTATTTCCACGTTTAAACAAAATCATCGTAATTGAGTTTCTCTGGCTAGCAATTACGGATCTTCTAAATATAAATCTCGCGCACTCCAGGATTTCTTGTAGTTTTATCAGTAAAGCAGTTTCGGGGTGAATAATTACACAACAAAGTGTCGTTAGTCATATATTTTTTTATCAACGATTCTACGTTTGTTATGAATATTGGACATCAGATTCGGATATTAAGTCAGATCTGGAGATCGAACTAATTAATACTTTTGGAAAAGTTCTGTATTGGTGTTTAAATTAATCAGAGGCTACAGCTGCTTAGATACGATATTGAATTTTTTCTTTTAAAGAATAAGCCCTATTTTAGAGCTTTATATAACATTCTGGTCACGGTGTCTTTTCAAATCTAAGGAACAAAAATTACTCCTTTTTTATATTCTTAAAATATGAATATAAATGTGTTTAACATTACAATTAATTTTAAATGCGAATATGGTAGCCATTTAAAAAATTATCTGTTACAGATGAACTAAACAATTGAGTATTAAAACTTTCCTTACCATTACAGAAGCTCGTTCGCACTTTGTGGAAACGATTTTGATAGTTAAGTTTTATGTATAAATGCCGTATTTTTTGCAGCGATTTTCTCCTATATGATAGCCATTGTTGTTGACAATAGCTCTAGCTCGATTTTTCCATGAAAGTAAACTTTTCCTTAGTACTGTCATGTCAGTTTTACCCCATTCCTCTTGGACCGTTTTCCAAAGTCCGTTCAGTTTTCTTGGATGCCGTTTTCCTAAGGCTCGTTTTAATAAACCGAAAGCTCAAAAGTCCATTGGAGAAGCGTCAGGTGATTTTACAGGTGTTTCATCAAATGGGATACACTTTATTCCTGTTTGTCCTTTCTTTGCTAAATAAGCGGCAATTGATTTAGATGTGTGGCTAGAGGCTTTGTCCATTTGAAGTTCAACTTCATCAATGTCCTTTCCGTATAAAGCTGGAATTTCTTCTTCAAAATTTGGTTCTAAAATATTCTGCTGATAGTATAGTGAATTAATTTTGGCTTTGAGACTTTTTTAATTTTTAATTTACCGTTGTAACAAAATCCTGCTACTATCATGAACTGCTTTGCGAACTTTTCTGTACACTGACGAAGCCATTTCCTACGGTCATCTCCGTCAATTGAGCAATAGAAAATTGATCGTTTTTTATTACAGTCACTTTAATACACCCATGCATCATCGAGTGTTACCAAAATTTTCCATTTTTTAGCATCTAGATGTTTTTCATATAATTTTCTACAATTAGTTTTTCTTTAAGCAATATGCTTTAGAAAAATCAGATGAACTTTAGGTTTAAACATCTTTTTTCACTTCAAATTTCATGAATGATTTTACTTACAGTGTCAGAAGACATTCTTAGTTTCGATTCAATGGATCTTTGAGTAGTCGGATTTTCTTTTAGGATCAGAGATTTCACTTTCTTGATATTCACCTGCGTTTGAACAGTCTTAGGATGAGGTTTTGCGGTCATGTTTTCATTTCTACTTTCAGTTAGACTTTTTTTTCCCTTCAAATTTAATATATAATAAATTCCCTTTTTTGAAATGCCATAATTACGATTTTTACACCGCTTTATAATTTCTTGATACAAATGTTTATCCCCAGAAAGCGCAGTTATGTAACCTTCGCGTCATTTATCAATTTTAGGAGCCATTTTCAAAATAAATCTTTTATTTTTCATTCCAATGAAAACAAAACAGTAGCAGACTATTATCCTGAAGTTGCCAAATTTTTTTCCCAAAATCCAAACGCCAAAAATATATTACTAAATCTTTTCCATAAAGTGCGAACAACCTTCTGTATAAGAGATTGTTTAGAAAATTGCAAAAACACTTTTGCAGATAACCATCTGTCTTAGCATTTATTTTCATAATAAAATAGAGAGTTTTGCTTCATAATTTATCTACACCTACAAGCAGGAGTTCCACCTCAATCAGAATCCAGTGCTAATTTATTTTTTTTTAATGTTTGGGTATAGACAGTTTTAAAACTAAACGCCTGAATTTAAAATAGAAAATTTTCACTTATAGTAGAGAAAAGGAATATCTTACGAGACAGCCAAACTTAAAAGATAAAACAAGAAAATATGTCAATTTGCAAGAATAATTTATATTGCACTGCTTTACATGTCAGCCATATCACAGTGTTTTTTTTTTCAGTTCTAGTAAGAGAAATTATTCTTTTTTTATACTCCATGAATGATACTATAAAAAGTGTTTGAAATTATTATTTATTTAAAATGCTCTTAACGATCTATGAAAAGTAATTCATGAAGCCCTAAACAATTTATCATTGCACTTGGGGACATTTGTCAATCAAAATATTCGCACATAAACCACAAGAATCGTTGTAATGTTTATTTGAATATACTGTATACTTCAGAAGAACTCGAGCGTGGTAAAGTGAATATGTTATAACACTCTGATCTGAGGAATTTTAATATTGTACGATCGAAACGCAAAAAAGTAAAACAATACATCATACTGCAACACAACCTGTATTATAAACTTAATATAAGCAAATCACACTGATTATATAAGCAAATTATTATAAGCAAAACACACTGATTAAGAATAAGGCATCCAGTAGTCGTACACATACGAGATGCAATACAAATCCAGTATTTATTTATAAGTAAAATTATTAAACTTGTTAAAAGTAAATTATATACAATACAGTTTTACGTTTTATTAACTTTTATAACTTTAGTAAAGTAGTAAGCTGGAAAAAAGAATCTTAATCATAGTTAAACTTTTTGTTACTGATAATCTCTCTATTCTAAAAAAAAGTAAGCCCCGCTGCCGGTGTCAAAAGCTTGTCACGCTATCTCCTCCGAAACCGCTGGGGGTATGGGGTCGAGAGCGATACCAATGGATGCAGAAAAATAGGGGGAACAAAGTAAAACATGTCTCATCTTCGTCGGACTTTTTTTTAAAGTTTTTTTTTATTTTATGTTTTGTGGGAAAATATTGACTTTTTCATCTTCAGATTATGATAACTCACCAAAACATGATCGTATAATTTTGATCTTTCTACAGTCTAAGACTAGAGACAGTTCTCTTTTAAACTAGACCTCATTTGTTTAAAAATATTTTAAAACAGACTAATATTTTCATCAAAAAATGAAACACTGTTTTTCAAGAAATATCGTCCCCTATGTGGATGTAATATCGATGCTCGAGTTTTAATCTTACAAAGAAAATATTTACATCATCTGGAAGCTGAAAGCTTTCTTATTCATATGAACTTCATTTCAAGTCTGTATCTTAAATTTTCGATTTTTAATTGAATTTTAAAGCTGATAATTCAACAGTGATGAAATGCCCTTCGCATTAAGGGTGACAACAGTAAATGGATGGAAGCTGTTACATTGCCCGAGAATCACCCATATGTATCTCGCTATTAGCTATAACGGAAGAGCGAGCGTAGCGAACCTAGGGGCAAAACCCCTAGTAAATGAAAAAAAGAAAACTGCAGTCAAGTTACGAAATTCTTATACCTTCCCTAATTTTCTTTCCTATGAATCTTCCGACCGTTTTTATAAGGAATTTAATTATATTCCGTAATTTAAAAGCTTCGCTTACTCCTTTCCTACTATGAGATAACAATATAGAATAAAGTATATACAATATACTCTATTGTATATAAATAAATATAATAATTATATACAATAGAGTTTTGCATTTTATTAACTTTTATAACTTTAGTAAAGTAATAATCTGAAAAAAAGGTTTTAATCATAATTAAACTTTTTGTCACTGATAATAAATGGGAAAATAAACTTCACTCAAGTTACAAAATTCTTAACATACCTAACCTAATCCTATGTTTCTTATTAATGAATCTTCTGTCCGTTTTTTATAAGGAATTTAATTATATTTCGTAATTTAAAAGCTTCGCTGACTCCTTTCATACTATGAGATAAGTTCTCGAAAAAAGTGCATAAATGAACTTCGTTATAAAAAATGACTTGCGAAGTTAAAGAACTACGAAGGTTCCAGGAATGAAGCCCTTCTGAGAAAAAAATATACATAAAAACTTCGTAAGATATTAAAATTCCTCAATCGGGATTTTTATAACATATTCGTTCTTCTACGGTCCAGTTCTTCGGATGTATACAGTATATTTAAATATAAAAAAATTATAATTAAAGTGGTTTAAAGATTTCTCACTGTAAAACATCCAAATTCTAGTTTGGCAGTTTTTTAAATGAACCCCAATTATCCATGTTAATTATGCACAGGTTTACTAATTAAACCGGAAATGGTCCTATATAAAAAAGAAATTAACTGTTCAGAAGTTTGTAATAAACTATATCGTTGGCCTAATTAACAAACAATGTACTCCAAAAAATACGATATTGGGATGTTCTTACATTGGTTTTCGTTGGTCTATTCAACAATCACACGTGTCCAAAAATACGATTTGTGGATTTTCATGTTATTACATTGGTTTCCATTGGTCTAATCAACAATCACACGTAAGTCCAAAATATACGATTTGGGGATTTTCATGTTATTACATTGGTTTCCGTTGGTCTAATCAACAAATCACACGTAAGTCCAAAATATACGATTTGGGGAATTTTTTATTTTTTCATTGGTTTTCGTTGGTCTAATCAACAATCCCCCGGAAATCCAAAAAATACGATTTTGGGATTTTTATGTTATTACATTGGTTTTCATTGGCCAAATTAACAAACCACTTAACTCCAAAAAATACAATTTAAGGATTTTCAGGGATTTACATTCGTTTCATTAAAACCAATGTAATGGCATAAAACTCCCAAAGTCGTACTTTTTGGAGTTACATGGTTTGTTAATTAGGCCAACGATGTATTGTCTTCGAATAAAAGTTCATTAAAATAATGAGTAAAAATACTAACAAAATAAAGTAGAATAACTAACAATAATAACTAATGAACTAACAATAATAATATTTAACAGTTAAATCATTCATGAAATAATTTCTACAACTAAGGCGAAATTTAGCATTTAAGTTTGAACAAGTATAATTAGGAATTTAATACATTGTACTCTCTATTATCCGTGTACGAATTATCCGCCCAGAAAAAATCCGAAATCTTTATCTAAACTAATACCTACATAATTTATTAAAAACTGCATGCAAATTTCTTCCGACATATATGTATGAAAAATATGATTTTTAAAATAAGAGTTTTTTTGTTTATTTAGAAGATTTTTATTTGATAAATTATGCGATAATGTACTAAAATAAGGCCTCTTTCATTTCCCTGGATAACGAATACAGTGATGTCATATCATGTTAGGAAAATTCGACATGATATCGAAAATCTTATCAAAGACTCGGTAAAAACAAACAAAAAAAAAGGATTACGTACATAAATTAAATTAAAAAAATTAGAAAAACCAAGTGTAGTATTATATTTTGAAAATTCAATAGAAATCGGATTAACCGTATTTTTCGATTAATCGCGCTACTCCTTCCTTCGATTAACCCATATAATCGGGAATACAATGTACTTACATACAAGTTTAGTTTATCGTTTATATATCCGTTTTAACTCTATGACCCTTTCTACACTATTTGAATTATGATTCCAATTTATCTTTTCATTCAATTATTTATTTACGTACTTATTTATTTTTTGGATGCGTGAATAATATAAAAATCCGATAATCCTCTAACGAATAACTCCCTTTATATGGTAAACGGTTAAAAAATATTCCAACCATATCTTTTCCGGTACTTCTCTATTTATCTGACGCCTAATTTGATGCTTTTCAGTGTATTTGTGAGGCGAGTAAGCAGGATATCCCTGAAAACTACTAGTTATAGTTCAGGTGAGATAAATGATTTCACTGTTCAGTCGGAAGTTCAACATGTGTTTCCTTTGGAAAAATTTTCTGAAAATTTTCTTCCTCAGAGGACTATATTGTATTCCCTTGTTTCTAAGCTATGACCAATGTAGAGATATTTAATCTACTTATTTCTTTTATTAACAAGATTATGTTTCACTTGGATAAATGAATCGTGTATCTGACTGACTGACACTCACACACACACACACTCACTCACTCACTCCCTCACTCTCACTCTATATATATATATATATATATATATATATATATATATATATATATATATATATATATATATATATATATATATATATATGTATAAAATTCGGGATACGCTAGGTAACCTTCTAACCTTTAAAAACATTTTTCGCCTAACGTGCTGAAATTTCACAACAGCGGCCAATAGCTAATTTAGACTGAATTGAAACTTCAAATCTAATACTATACAAACATTTGATAGCTATTTTTCACCAACCGAAAATGCAAATGTTGTAAGCAAACATATTTATCAAAAGCCCAAGACAAATAAAAAACATTGTCTCGAAAAGCCGTATTCAAGAATATTTTAAATTGGTTTGGTATTCTCCATTATCCGCGTAGTATAAAAAAATAGAAAATGCAATTTCGAAATAACGTCGTTTGATGTTAGAGCATGAGGAAAATATCATTTGTTCGTTTAATCGCTTTTAATGGAAATATATATATTTGTTCCTAGACGCATTTTGATCTTTTTCCAGTGATATCTATTAACCTATTACGTTAAAAATTTCCGCGGAGGCAAATTTTATAAAGGAAAGAGATGAAGTTGCTTTTTTTTCTCCTTTTGAGTTAGATTTGTAAACATTAATATGTGGATTGATATCGATTAGTCTTCCTATAAAATGATATTTATTATTCACAAATTTTACAAAAATTCGCTTTTGTTTTTACTCCATTATCGTAGATTATGGTAAAGGATTGTAGTATCTTACGTCTATTATAGAAGTTATCGGTAATAACTCTTGTTTTCTGTACATATAAATATATATATATATATACTGTCCGACCACGGAAGCAAGGTCTCTGGAAGCTGTTACGCATTCGCGAGAAAAGCTAGTCTACTTAGAAAATAGGGGAAAACGTCATATTTTCGGATGTGTTTGTGAAATACGGAATGTATTTCAGACTGCTTTTTGTCCGCAATTTTAAAGTTATTTTTTAAAACTTTATTTTTGATCGAATATGTGAATAATAATTTCAAAATAATAAAAAGAAAGAAGCAAATCTATTTAAAAAATAGGAGTTTTATAGGAGTGGATATTTTCGGATTACATCACAATCAAAATTATCTAAAGCTACGTTTTCGGTAGTTCTTTTTTTCTGAGGTTTCCTCGGAGATTCAAATTTTGGAGTTTCTTCACCCTTTGCTTCTCTAGGTATTCTTTTTACACTGAACATTGATATCCCGGTCATTTCACTAGCTCTCTTTAGGGATTGCGAAAGTGGAACAATAACATTTCCTTCTAGTGCTTCTTTATCACACAATTTAATTACATTGTGTATTATACGTTTACAATCACTACGGAACGGTTTATTCCGAGCAGTTGTGTTGGGTAAAGGATCCATTAATTTTAATATAATAATCAAAATAACAGACGAGGAAAAAGCAAGCAAGTGCAGTTAGTAACCGATTCTAAAGAATGTCGAGAGACTACGAGACTTTTCCCCCTCCTTGCTCAGCAGCCTTACCTACAGCGTGAATAGAATCGTCTTGGCACTATGCCAACCGTGGTTCTTCGTACTGTGGTCGGACTGTACCGGGTGAGCCAGCTTGCGAGAAAGGGCTCACAAGGAAGTCTGATTCTTTTTAGCAGCAAAATCAAAATTTAAAAAAGTCACTGGTAGAGTCACTGATCCAGCTTTGCGAGCACTGCTAATCCCCGTGGATGATTCTGCCGCCATATTATTCACAACGGTTTCCACTGAAGTAATGCGGACCTCCACTAACGAGGGCCTTCCACTTCGTGGCCGATCCTCCAAATACTCGTGTATCATGGTCTTTTATTGCAAGATTGATTTGCATAATTCTAGTGAATGTCTTGCCTGTCAGCGCCATCTACAGGTGACTTTTTAAAGTTTTTAAAATTTTTAAACTTTTTTGGCTGCTAAAAAGACTTCCTTGTGAGCACTTTCTTGCAAACCGCACTTCTTTGTCCTGATTTCTCCCTTTTTATGATTTTTTAAGTTTTTACGAACTTTTGGCTCACCATATTATCTATATATATAAAACAGTTCCGTAACTGACTCATTCATTCACTGACTGACTGACTGACTGACTCACATACAACGCACAGACCAAACCGCTGGACCTAAAGGGCTGAAATTTTGCATGGCGATTCTTCTAATAGTGTAGGGGTGCACTAAGAAAGATTTTTCAAAAATTCTTCTTAGATTTTTTTAAATTAAATTTTTAAGCTGTTTTTTAAACTTTTTTTACGTTTGCATTTAAAATAATACATTGAGGGTTATAAAATTTATATCACGAGAAAGATCATAAAAATTCCTTTAAAATGACATCTTTTTCGAATCTTTACCTCCATGTTCTGATTTTTGGTGAATTTTTAAAGATTCATTTTTAGAATTTAATTTATTAAATGCCGATCACGTGATTTCTTTTTCTGGTACTTTAAATAAAATTATCGTCACGTGCGTAACAACTAAATAGACAACAACAAAAAAAAATTTCTTCCTAATGCGGCAGATGATTGGACATTATTTTGTCTTTAAAAATATCCCTTACGATTTATTTATAAATATATATTTTTTTCTACATTAATTGTATACATTGATCGTCATATTTACTATAAATATATATATATATATTTACTATAAATATATATATATATATATATATATATATATATATATATATATATATATATATATATATATATATATATATTTTTGGCATCAATTGCATACACTGACCGTTGTATTTAATTTGAATGTACTCCGTAGCGAAGCGCGGGTTTTCAGCTAGTATATATATATATATATATATATATATATATATATATATATATATATATATATATATATATATATATATATATAATTCGAAATACGGTAAGTGATCTTTAAAAACATTTTTCGCAAAGGTACAGAGATATTTCAAAAGCGGCCAATTAGTAATTTACACTGAACAATTAAAACTGCACGTCTGATATTATACATATACGAGTATTTTATAGCTTTTGTTCACCAACTGAACATGCAAATGTTATAAGCAAACATCAAAAGAGATTAAAGTTGTTTTTTATTCTCATTTTGTGTTAGGTTTGTAAACATTAATATGTGTATTGATATCGATTATTTTTCCTATACAATAATTTTTACTGTTGACAAATTTTATAAAAAAAAAAAAATCACACTTATTGTGTTAACGTCTGAGTTTTTACTGCGTTATCGTAGATTATGAAAAAGGGTTGTAGCATAAAAAAATCACACTTATTGTGTTAACGTCTGAGTTTTTACTGCGTTATCGTAGATTATGAAAAAGGGTTGTAGCATATTACGTCTACCATAGAAGTTATCGGTAAGTACTCTTGTTCCTTACTTACACTTACACTTACACTTACACTTACACACACACACTTACACACACACACACACACACACACACACACACACACACACACACACACACACATACAGTGGAATTTCGATCTATAGTTTTTCAAGGAACCGGCTGAACTGAACGATAAATGGGATGAATGGAACTGAACGATATTTGGGAACATAACAAAGCAATATGATTGTTGGGACTGGGTGAAATAAACGACACATACAGGAAAACGATGATTCGGAGAACGATCGACCGAGATTCCACTGTGTATATATATATATATATATATATATATATATATATATATATATATATATTAAAAATTCGGAAAATATTTTAAAATATTTGCTAGTGATACTAAGGGCCTGTTCACATAGAATCCGTCAGCGTTAAGATTTTTAACCAATCATATAGCAATCATTGACCTATTTAACCAATCAGCGCCAGCGAAATCTTTAACGATGACGGATCCTATGTGAACACGCCAATACTTCTCCAGCATAACAGGCAGCCTTCGCCTAATTAGCTCCGCCAGGCAGGGCGTGTTCTATGCATTTTGTCACTTGCTGGAGGTGTAAATAAAGTCTCCTACATAGTTTTTTTTTTCATTGCAGTGCTATCAAGTTTAGCGTAAATGAAATCATTTTGCTTGGTGATTTAATAAAAAGGAAAACACTTACACTTATCGTGATTTATTCAATTAGTTACTCTTCACTCGTTAACCAGCTCGCCTCCCTCGCTAATTTAATTACTTACTTCGTCCTAATACTCTGAGTTTGTTTGAAAATAATCCAATACAGCAAAATTAATTTTACGGTACCCCAAAATTGAGTGAAAATAGAATAAAACAAGTTTCGTTAAAACGGACTGGAGAATGTGGTATGGTAGGAACAGTTATGACCATCTCCAAGTAGCAAACTTTTGAGTTTTGTACCAATTTTACTATGAAAAGATCGATCAAAAGGTGATATTTAATCAATTATCTTTGAAACAAAAATAAAATTCAAAAGATTCCCAGACTTGGTGAGAAACTTCTCCAAAATGTGTTAATAAAATTAATGCAGCCGCTTTTGATCACATTTCATTGAAAATTTAGCATAATGTAAAGATGGTTTCATGTGAAATCTCATTGCAGCCATCTTTCGGCTAAAAGAGGAATCTTTAATTCATGCCTTCTTTTTTTTTTTTTAAATGGCACTAATTCGGCAAGCCGCTCTAATGCTAGGGTGAAATAAAAGGAAATGCTTTGGTAATGATCAGATGAGGGCCTAAGACAGCCTAATTTTACGCGCTACTAATGGTAGCCCGTTGGGCTATGGACGGTGGGATTCTCCGGCCTACAGATTTAACATTCCCATACCCGGCTTAGACACGATAGAATTCAGTGGCGCTAGGCGGGATTCGAACCGAGAACCCTCAGTACTGAATTACAACATTATAATCTTTCTTTGGTCCAAAAAGATCATTATACACTGCTGGCCACTGTAAATGCAACACCCTGAAGGAAACATGCAAATAACATGAAATTTACAACATGCATTAGCAGAGGTGAGATATGCAAATGAATAGAATTTCAGAGCAGACGCACATCACGCGCGCCTGTGGCGCCACTTCAAAGCGCTATTTAAGGCTTGGAGATTTCGATGATTTCAAGTTCGGCAATTGTGTTTTTCTTGAGGTTTTTTTTAAAAAAACGATCAATTATGCCTCGTCGAAAACAGCGATCATCTTTTGATCAAGTATCCGAGTTCGACAGAGGAAGGATAGTGGCCTACCGAGATTGTGGATTATCTTTCAGGGAAATCGGTAGTCATGTTGGACGAAACCAAACAACTGTAATGCGGATATGTGATCGTTGGATGCAGGAGGGTACGACGGACCGGCGTGTTCGATCGCATCCACCTCAGCGCACCACTTCACGTGATGACAGGCAAATTGTGCGCATGGCAGTGACGGACCGCTCAGTCACATCACGAACCATAGCACAGCACATGCAGTCTGTAACGCATCATCCAGTGTCTGCGCGTACCTTTCGACGCCGTTTACAGCAGAGTGGTCTGTCCGCAAGACGTCCATTGCTTTGTCTACCCTTGACGCAGAACCACAGATGTCTCCGCCGCCAACGGTGCGATGACAGAAGGATGTGGACGGCAGAATGGAATGAAATCGTCTTTACTGACGAGTCACGCTTCTGTCTGCAACACCACGATGGTCACAATCGAGTCTGGAGACACCGTGAAGAGAGGATTCTGAACAGCTGCATTATGCACCGCCACACTGGTCCTGCACCGGGTATTATGGTATGGGGCGGTATTGGATATCACTCTCGCACACCTCTAGTACGCATTGCCGGTACTTTAAACAGCCAACGCTACATCTCCGAGGTGTTGGAGCCAGTTGTCCTTCCTTACCTTCAGGGCTTGCCCACAGCCATATTTCAACAGGATAATGCGCGACCACACGTGGCACGCATTGTCCAACGGTTCTTCGTCAATCGCCAGATTGAATTGCTTCCCTGGCCGCCTCGCTCTCTGGATCTTTCGCCGATAGAAAACATGTGGTCCATGGTTGCTCTACGATTGACCCAGATTCCATCCCCAGCTGCCACAGCAGATCAACTTTGGCAACGTGTGGAAGCTGCTTGGTCTGCTGTACCCCCAAGAACTCATCCAAAGTCTCTTTGAATCAATGCCGAGGCGTGTGGCAGCGGTGATCTCCAACAATGGCGGCTACTCTGGCTACTGATTTTGGCAGGAACCACACTTCACAGAAGTCTATAAATTTAATCATTTGTTACTTGGTCAACATGTTATCTACAAAATAAATTTTGTTGTGATATCTCTTGTCTTTCTTGGTGTTGCAATTTGGGTGGCCAGCAGTGTATAATATCTTAACATAGTTTTATCACAACTTAAAGTAGCTATTTTAGGTAATTATGCTGCGGAAGTTTTAAGCATTTTTTTATAATCCATATTTATGGAACTTATATACACTGGAACCTCAATCTATCGTTTTGCAAAGGATCTACTGCTCTGAACGATCCATGGGGGAAAACGATAGATGCGGGAGCATAGCAAAAGAATATCATCGGGACTGGATGAAGTAAATGACATATACGGGAAAACGATGATTCGGGGAACGATCGATCGAGGTTGCACTGTATTCTAGTGTTAAAGATATTTAACATTTAACTTCATTTTCAAAAGTATTTTATACAACTAAATAACTATCTGAAATTCACATGAAATGCTTTTCTAGGAGAGAATGGAGATAACATCCAAAAGTTGTTGTAGTTTTTCTTAGAGTATTAATACAGATTTTAAGAATCTTACATTTACATGTTTCCAC
>OU015490.1:178829199-178831699 GCA_907164885.2 Dolomedes plantarius | reverse complement strand
GAAGAGTAACTATTGAAAAAATAACCATAAACATAAACAATTTTTATCATCCAAAATGTCTATCCGAGCTTAAAGATTTTAGACTTTTGAACCAACTTTCAGCTGGATTGTTTCAAAATTTAGAGAAAAAAGAAATCCTAAAGAAAAACTTGTTGTCTGAGTTTTAAACTTTTCAATTTAATTCAACAGACAAATATTAATCATTTCGATCCAGAAGAGAGAGTCTGTCGTTATTGCTTATCCCACTTGACTGACAGCAACATCAAATCAAGTCCATATAGGCTAATCGGCAGAAGGTGTAGCTCCGGTTTAGAATTAACACCACAAGAGTCGGAGTCCGACTTGGCTAAAGGAACCGGCCGCGCAATTTTGAACCGAGTCAAGTGACGAGACCGGTACACTTGACCCCGCACCTCCAGAGGTAAATTTTGAGAACTTGAAGGACATCGCAGCAACGACAGATTTTTCGTGCACCAGTCGCCATTAGCGTACACGGCGGTGGATTTGTCAGCGACTGGCATCGAACCAGAGACGTTCAAATCACTTGATCGCTGCCTTTGCCAACTGAGCCAAGGCGCCCTCGAGATAAGTCTATTACTTAGGACTGATATGTGTGGGAGCGCTGTTTTAATACCATGAAATCCTTCCTATTTCTGGACGATGGCAGAATGGCTAGGTCGCAGGATATCAGTACCAGAGTCTGTGGGTTCCAGTCCCACTATTGGCATGGATGTTTGTAGCCGTTCGGAATCGGAATTAAGCAGTAGGTCCCGGTCTAATTAGCCCTCGTGTAGAAAAAAGATCCTAGCGCTGTCAACCAACCATAACCATAACCTTCTTAACGGTCACTCCGAACATAGAGCATTATTAGCGAATAGTGCTGATAACGGGAAAAAATTAGCTTATATTATGTGAAAGGTTTTTAAACATTTTCTTAAAACCATGATTAAAAGTAAAAATGACAACTAGCTAGGGACTAATAGATATAATTCAGGTCGCAAATTATTAGGTGCAATTGTCTCTATGGGCAAATCACAAGTGCGGAGATCGGAAAACTCTTTGATATCACATGGAAGATCAACCATTTTTCAGTTGAATTTCGTTTACGGGAGTTGAGGCTGGGGTATAATCACTATTTTCACAGTTCGAAAGTTTGAGTAAAACCCCCGAAAGGACGCTATTTTAACTTGCCAAATTTCGAAGGAATTTCATTGTTAAACAATTTGGGAGAAATGAAGCAAACTAAAACGGTGAAGAATTGTTGAAAAAGTGTGCAGTCCTCGATGCAAAAGACCGCGCTTAAGGATGCGACGTAAAAAAAAGTTAATGCTGTTGCATACAATATTGTGGGGACTGAAGAGGAATAGAGGGAAGTATTTAACAAAGTTAGTGACGTTTCCTCCACTCAGGATGTCATTGACGATGAGAGGGAAAAAGATGAAATGGAAAGTTAGAAGTATTCAATCAATATTTCCACTTACGAACCGTTTACGGTGTTAGATATTTTGAGGTTGTTTGCATTCAAACACAACTATGCAAAAGTGTTATATTTTTTTTAGCACAAGAAACGCTTTTTGAGGGCTAAAATGGATGAGGAAATATACCCCCAAAATTTTCATTTGAGCATTGGTTTTAAAACACTTTGAAAAATTTTAGTTAAATGCACTTCGAGGGCTAAAACTAATGAGAAAATTTACCGAAAGATCCAATCAAGAATTTTTTAAACCGTTTAAGTAATTCTAGTTGATTTCATTTCGAGGGCTAAAGAGGATGAATAAATTTACCCAAATATCCAGTAGAATATGTTTTAGCAGTTTAAGAATTTATAAAACATTCACAAAATTATGAATTTTTACAGAATAATAAATCGTGTCTCTTATTCAACGTATTACTGAAAATCTAAAATTTATTTTAACTATTAGACATTTTTTAAAGTTTCTTAAAATAAACATTTTTGATTACAAGGGCAATTCTAAAATAACGCACACTCATCTTCCTGTTTGAAAATAATCTTCACAGATACACAACAATTATTAAAAGTAACATAAAGTTCAATATCCTACGTAGCAAACATTTTAATTGGGTAATGAATTTATTCAACGTATAACTGAAAACATAAATTTTATGTTAATTTTAAACATTTTTTAATGTTTCATTAAGTCAAAATTTTCCATTAAAAGCGCAGTTCTAAAATTTCACATACTCATCTTGCTTTTTAAAAATAATCTGCAAAGGTAAACAACTATTACTAAAAGTAATACAAAGTAACATAAAGTTCAATATCCTGCGTTGCAAACATTTTAATTGGGTAATGAATTTTGTATTAAATTCAACATATTACTGAAAACATAACTTAAGTTTTAATGATTAGACATTTTATTATGTTTCTTAAAGTCAAAATTTTCCATTGACAGCGAATTCTAAAAAAGCACGTATTCATCTTGCTTTTTTAAAAATAATCTACAAAGGTAAATAACAATTACTAAAAGAAATACAAAGT
>OU015490.1:178799199-178824199 GCA_907164885.2 Dolomedes plantarius | reverse complement strand
CCGTTCTTTTGCCTTTTTCTCTGAAATAAATTATTCTTTTTGATTTTCTTATCATTTACTTATATCAAAGTAGTCATTACGTATGTAAAATTTCGTTTCATTTTGACGACTCCTTCTTGGTGCGCTAATTTTTTTGTCCATGAGTGTATATATATATATATATATATATATATATATATATATATATATATATATATATATATATATATATATATATATATATATATATATATGAAATACGATAAGAAAATATATACTTGAAAAACGATAGATCGAGATTCCACTAATATAAATATATATATATATATATATATATAGTGAAATTTTACTGAATAATTGTGTTTCATTAAGAACCCGTTCCCTCATACGTAATTTCTAAATTATCGACAGTATTCTGTGAAAAGATAACTAAAATAACTTCAAACATGTCATTTATGTTTATATAAAAGAGAATAACAAAATACTATCATACCAGGGAGAGAAAAAAGTATCCAGCAAAGGTATCTCAAAGCTATTATTTAACGTGAATTAAATTCCTACCGAGACTTGCACGCAAGGGATTACAAAAAGAGAAAATTACTTATCCTCTACTAACTGCGGACGTCAGTCTTGTAAAGGTAATGAAGTATTGCACGTAACACGGAGAAAATTAAGAGAAAAAATCGATAAGATCTGGATAAAGCGGGAGTCTGGTGAGAGAAAAGACAGACAGTCGTAAGACGCATGGTGTCTATTTAAGAGGGGTACAACGAAATGTGTTGTCAGATAAATATCATAGAGAAAAATTTTAGGAAGGTTTTCAGTAAAATGGTTCATACAAATCTTTATATATAGTTTAATACAAAATCTCAAAATGTTTGGATTCGTAAAAATTTCAGTGTAGTTCGTCTATATTTATCAACCTATATGAATATGGGAAAGTGTGAAATGCCCGAAAATTCACTACACATTAAAATGTATTGCAATTTTGTCTTCCTGAGTCAGAAAAAATACAGAATTCCATTTTTCATAGTAATGCATATTTTAATATATTGAACGTCAAGAATGTTTGAAAGAACATTAGGTATTGTTTAAAATTAGTCAACACTGAAAAAATTCAAAAATTTTTGTGTTTGAAAAAAATAAGTGTGACCTGTGGTGTGGGTAGAAATGTAAAAACTAATTACTTTAAAATGTTTTAAAAACCAAAACTTGGAAATCAATTAAAAATAAATTTTAACTATTTTACTATAACAAAATTGAAGATAAAAGAAATGTAGTCAAGATGTAGACATAATAAATAAATATATGTAAATATTTTAATAAAATTATGCCAAAATGTAATATATATATATATATATATATATATATATATATAAATTAACAAAGATGTGTTTATAATCAGTCAATAATTTATTTCACGCTGCATAGTGTAATATGCTGAATTTACACTTTCAACACTTTCTTTTATATATATATATATATATATATATATATGTATATATATGACACGACTGCGACGCATCGCAGAATAATCGTAGATAAGTCCACTGTGCGGGCAAAATACATAAAAATGAAGACTCAGAGATTGCAGGAACTCCATATCGATGTCGTGGCGTTTATTAAAATATCAATTAACCAGTCCGGTCCGCCAATTCGACTGAACTCTTCCAGCGGGAAAACGCGCCTCCTATCTCTATAAGAGATATCCCTAAACTAACTGCTTTGTTCTTTTTCGTGCGTTATGCAAAAACGTGAGCGATCATCCCAAGCCCCTCTCTCAAACATTCGACGATTGCCTCAGACAGTGCGTGCGAGCAATTATCGATGACCATGAACTCTCCGCTGCGAAAACAACAACACTTCGCCAACGGGGAGTTCAGTATATTCATGTTAGAGAATCATTCTTTTTTATTAATAATTTCTAGTTTTGACATATATATATGGATAGATTTTAATATATAATACTAGTAATAAAACATATATATCAATATCATTATATTCTAATCCAGGGGTGGGCAACGCTGTGCCCGGTTCGGTCACAAGAGAGCCCGCGAAATAATTTTAAAGTACCCGCTGTTCAAATATCTAAATTTTAGATATTTGAACAACAAACGATCGAAGTTATAATGAATAATTTTAATAAAAAAATTAAAAATAGAGTAAAATCGTAAAAATCAAAAACTGAGCAACCTGCTCTCTCGACAGCGTCGCTCTCCCCTCGCTGTGTGTCAGCTTCTTGTTCCTGCTCTGAAATTGAACTCTCTTTGCGCGTCGACATATGATTGTGAATTTTTGTTTTCCAATGTAAAACACTTAAAATCATATAATAATAGATTCCAATATAAAACACTAAAAATCAAGTACCTATTAAGCCTCACTGACACCCATTTGGACAAATGCCTGAGAACTGGGAATTCGACTTATGTGGCACATTGCAACGAGCTGGCCGCAGATTTGACATGTCAAATATCGCATTAATTATCAATCTTAAGATCGTTTGTTTAAATTAAAATTTAAATTTATATATTAAAAATTTATGCCGCATTAATATTTTCATGTTTAAATATTAACCCCCTCCCCCCCCCCCCTTCCGTCCTCTTCATCCAGGGGTGCCCACCGAACTCTCGCATTTTTTAAATCTGCCCTCCTAGTGAAAAAGGTTGCCAACCCCTGTTCTAAACGAAGGTAAATATTTCTGAAAAATAATCTATACAGGTCAAGGTAAGTCAAGGTAAGGTAAACGCAGCGTATTGTGAAACGGAACTAAAGCACTATTATATGTAATTTACGGGGAATATATGACGAGAGCTTTTCAAGTGATCAAAGCCTCTTTCTCAAAATATCTAGATCCACGGTGTTTCACCGATCAAAATTAAAATCCGATTGCTCTGCAAATTGAAATCTGAAAATCATCCCGATAATCCTCCATAGGAAATAATCGTTTCTAATCCTCTCAAAAAAAACCGATTCTCTCCAAAGCTACCGTTTCAAATTAAATATGAAAAGAGACTCCTTGCAGAGGCACTTCACCCGCCGTAAAGAGTGTTTGAACACGCCGATTTTAACTGCAGGCTGTCGCTTTAATTCCGACCCATGCGATGACACATAATAAAAATTGCTTCCCCCTTTGCTTCAAACCCCGTTTCAGAAAAAAAAAGTTCAATTGAAGCGCACAGCAGGGGGTGCCAAAGTTAACTTAATAACACGGTCTCCCTTCTCGTGACATCATTTTTCCCTTTATCTGGAAAGAGATGGAAGAATTTCTCCGCAGTTTGTGTTTTTAATTGGAAAAAAATTGATATCTTTTCACGATTTATTACTTTAAACGGCTAAAAATTGAACGACAGCCCGCTGAGGTTAGTGAACTGCAGACGTGCCACTAATTCCCTTCCGGTAAGAATGTCAAAAATTCGTCCTTGGCATCATGTGATGAGATAGCCCGCCATTTCTAACTCAATGGTGGCTTGATATAACGAGTAATGCCGTCGTTTCCGATTTATGGAAACACGTGACTCTGCAATAACAAAGCAGGCATAAGTCGACAGGAAGAGGGTTCGACGTTTTACTGAGAAATGAGGAGACACGCCGTTAATTCAAGCAAAAATTGAGGGGAAAAACAGTTTTTTACTCGATACAAATGTCGTCATAAAAAGAAAAGAAATTTACTAGATCTATCTGCCTAATCCACTACTTTCTAATGCTTTCAATGGATACATAGCAACTAAGGCCTTAAAGGGTTGAAACCCTGCCGGTGAATATACTGCTACTACAATTTAGACCAAGAACCCTTATGGCCGACAACTGGAGGACTCGTAGTCTTCACCTTTTCGTTAAATCCTATAGAACACTTTTCCGGTCTTCAAAATGAAAGTGTCTATATTCGGCACAGACACGAGAGCCTTCAGTAACAGTTATCGGGACAAGAACAGAGCGCCCTGAGTACAGAAGCTCTAACCACTAGACTGCTACGGGCCGCTGATTAATAAGTTTACTATTTTTTTATTGCTTAGCTAGCTGAAAACCCGCGTTTCGCTACGGAGTACATTCAAATTAAATACAACGGTCAACGTATGAAATTTATGCCAAAAAATAAATATATATATTTATAATAAATGCGATGATCAATGTATAAAATTGATGTAAAATATATATCTATCGATATATGTATATTTATAAAAAAATCGTAAGGGATATGCACTTTTTTGGATAATATCCAATCGTCTGCTGCATTAGAAAGAGAAAAAAATATTTTTTTTGTCTATTTAGTTGTTACGCACGTGACGATAAATTTATTGAAAGTACCAGAAAAAGAAATCACGCGATCAGCATTTAATAAATTGAATTCTAAAAATTAATCTTTAAAAATTCACCAAAAATCAGGAAATGGAGGTAAAATTCGAGAAAAATTTCATTTTGAAGGAATTTTTATGATCTTTCTCGTGATATAAATTTTATAACCCTCAATGTATTATTTTAAATGCAAACGTAAAAAAAGTTTAAAAAACAGTTTAAAAATTTAATTTGAAAAAATCTAAGAAGAATTTTTGAAAAATCTTTCTTAGTGCACCCCTACACTATTAGAAAAATCGCCATGCAAAATTTCAGCCCTTCAGGTCCAGCGGTTTGGTCTGTGCATTGTATGTCAGTCAGTCAGTGAATGAATGAGTCAGTTACGGAACTGTTTTATATATATAGATAAAACATATGAAAAAATACATTTAAAATAAGTTTTATGCAAACCACCAATTCCGAAGAGCAGCTACAAACATGACATTTTTTCCCATGGAAGTTGAAAGTGAACACTGAAGTGACACTTCACTTTGTTAATCAAACAAATCAGTAGGAAACAGTTGCTTTAATACAGTGCTTCCAGAAAATTAATACAAAAAAAAATTATAACCATGTATCCTTCTCCAGCATAAATATAACTTAATAACTACAGTGCAGTACCAGTTATCTGAATTAATGGAAGGTGTAGCATGAATAATCGAAAAACACGAAAAATCCGATTGATATTAAATTTTATCGTATTTTCAAAATGTAATACTACACTTGTTTTTATATTTTATTAATTTAATTTATGTATGTTATTCGTAACTTTTTAACGTAGGATTACATTCTACCATAACGGTCCTGCGGAAAGGAAAATTTCAGATGCTAAAACCGTCCGTCCATCCATCCTCGCGAGTTATAATTTTGGGAGCGTGCCAAACCCAGTCTATCGCTTGGACAAGCAGTAAACAGTTAAACAGAAAATTACCAAGAAACGTCAAAATTTCGACATACATATATGAGTATATATACATACGTACATATTTGTAGATACATATATACATAACACATACATACATATATACATACAAAAGAGATAAGCAACGATAAGTAATCCTACGTTAATAACCCGCTGTAGTTTCGCTAGAAGAGACTACTTAATTTTCTTTTGTTTTATTGAATCTTTGATATGTCTTTTTATATCACCACGAATTTCCCTAATAGGATATGATATCACTGTATTCATAATCTAGGGAAATTAAAGTGTCATGTAGTACATTATTACATCCTTTATCAAATAAAAATCACCCCAACAAATAGAAAACTCTTGTTATAAAAATCTTGTTTATATATGTACGTTGGGAGAAATTTGCATGTAGTTTTTAATAAATTAAGTAGATATTATTTTGGATAAAGGTTTCAAACTTTTTCTCTGTACGGATAATCGAGAGTACAGTGTATTAAGTTTTTGATCAAACTTGTTCAAATAGGATTGTTTAAATTTCAGATGAGATGCAGAAATTATTTAATGAATGATTTAATGTTAAACATTATCACTGTTAGCTCTGGATTTATACAGCAAAAATGGACTAGTAACATTACAACAAATAAACAACACCGATCATATGTGCACGCGCTATCGTGGGAAACAAAATCATCGAGGAAAATCACTGAGATACGTTATCAGACAAATAAATTTTAACAAGGCTCCATATCTTTTTTTTCTGTATCATAATCTCTCAAGCAGTTACGGTTAAATGACACGAGTACTAGTAGGGACGTACTTTTATAAGCTGGTTCACTAAGTTACAGCAAATATTAAATGAACGATATTTCTTCATTTCAAAGGATATTTTTTCAGAAAAACTGGAATAGACGCAAAAATTTCTACAAACCTAGAACTTCTTAAACATTTTTAACTTTACATATTGGAAATGTAATGTGCTAAATAAATATTTTTACCGCATTTTTAGAATGAATATATTTTTTTTAATTTTTAGACTTTTGGGAGGAAGAGGGGGGGGGGAAAGAAAAGGCAATAACATTTCTAACCTAGAACAGGTTTTTTATGCTTACTTTTGTATTAGTTTTACATTGAATTAAATAATATTTCTGCTGCATCAGTAAAATGAATATTGTAATGTAATTTTAGGGGGAATATTTTTGCTTCTAGTTTTAAAGCAATAATTCCCCCGCATCATGAAAATTAATATTTTGATATATTTTTAGTGGGAATATTTTTACTGCTAGTTTTATATTGAACTAAAGAATAGTTTAGCTCCATCATTAAAAGGAATTTTGTCATGCATTTTAGGTGAGAATATTTTTGCTGATAATTTTATATTGAAAATAATATTTCTGCTGCATTATTAAAATTAATATTTTAATGTATTTTAAGAGGGAATATTTTTGCTGCTAGTTTCATATTGCATTAAATAATATTTCTGCTGCATCATTAAAATGAATATTTTAATGCATTTTTAGTGGGAATATTTTGGCTTCTAGTTTTAGATTGAATTAACTAATAATTCTACTGCATCATGAAAATTAATATTTTTATACATATTTAATGGGAATATTTTTACTGCTAGTTTTATATTGAACTAAATAATATAATATTTCAGATGCATCATTAAAATGAATATTTTCATGCATTTTAAGTGGGAATATTTTTACTGCTAGTTTATGTTTTAATGCATTTTTGTGAAAATATTTTTGCTGCAGAGATCGAAAACACTAAAATTAAGATATGCGAGAATTTTTCTTTTAGATTTACTTTTGCGTAAATAATGCAATGGGCTGAAAGTATATCATATATTCTAAGCACAAACACTTGCATGTGGTAAATCCAGAGCATGTCGATTTCCAGCTGCCTCTGGATGACTGGAAGTAAGGGAAAAGGGGGGCGGAAAGACAACATTCGCATTCGAACTTAACAAAAAAAGAAAAAAGAAAAAGAAAATGAGTGTGGAAAATGGGATGTTAACTTAATATTATCAGCAAAAGGGGCTGTTGCTCTATCATGCATGACATCATTTTTCATTTCGTTCGTTTAACAACAGGGTTTGTGAAATCATTTCGCCAAGTGAGTTCAGTTCTCTCCACCCCACCCCACCTCACACAAGCGCCCCCCACCCTCCTCTCTCGCAAGAACACTCCAGTCCGGTAGCAGAGATCAAGTGGTGCTGTGAATGCAAATCAGAGTTTTGGGTCAGGTCTTTCTGTTATTTGTACACCCATGAATATTTATCGGAACAATGGCAGGCGTGCGAGAGATGGCAAGTGTTTTTAAATTTGGTATTTACAGTAACAGGGTTTTAATGTGCAACGTACGTGAAGGGGCAGTACTGAGAGAAAAAAAAAACCCATAAAACTGATATAAAAGGTTTACAGAGAGAGTAATAACTCGTTTGAAGGACATTAGTATAATTAACTTTATTATACAGGTAACAGATAAATACATTGTACTCTCGATTATCCATGCAGAAAAAATACCGAAATCTTTATCCAAAATAATATCTACTTAATTTATTAAAAACTGCATGCCAATTTCTTCCGATATTCATATGGATACGTAATTTTCGTATTTACGAAATAGATACGAATTAAAGCGAAATTTGCGGATGTGAGCGAATAAATGCGAAAATTATTTTTTTGCTACTTTTCGCCGAAACCTCGGTGATAAACAGCTTTGTAAGCGAAATTAGGTAATAATAATAATAATTTGTTAACATAATTTCTTAACTAACACCATCCACGGTCTTTAAATGAGATCTCACTTTCGAAATTTGCTTATTACTTATTGCTAAAGACTTAAGGAAGAGAATGTGGAGACTGCTACAATGTTGACTTTTAACTAAGAATTTTGATACTTACCTAACCAAGTAAGTAAAATTGTGATTTCTTTTAATAAATATGAAATTTTTGAAAATATATATATATATTGCGGATACATGCGAAATTTTATATACTGTAATTTTTTACGAAATTTACGTACCCTTAGATACGCATACATAAAAAGCAAAATTTTAAAAATAGCTGATTTCTATTTATTGAGGAAATTTTTATTTGACAAAGGATAATGTGCTAAAGTAACACTTTTTTAATTTCCCGGGATTATGAACACAGTGACGTCCTATTGTGTTAGAAAAATTCGTAGTGATTTCTAAACAATATCAAAAATTATGTAAAACAAAAAAACAATTACTGATTACATACATAAATGTAGTTAACAAAATGAAAAAGCAAGTGTAGTATCATATTATAAAAATAAAATTAAAATTCAAGAAAAATTGGATTATCCGTATTTTTCGATTATTCGTGCGACTCCTCCCCTCCGGATAATTGGGAGCATACTGTATATATAATCCTAACAACTCAAAATGTTAGTTTTACCTGTACTTTCCTGCTGATAACTCCCCCGGGTAAGCTTTTTACGAACCACTAAACGAGAGTACTTCATAATTTTCTGTTCGTATATGACCACACAGTATTTATATCTCAGTCAGTATAATTTTATTTGGCTCATTTGCAATAATTTGATTCTATCCTCGGGGGGTGGGGACATATTAATAAAGAACCAATTTGTTTTTAACTTAGTGCCTACTTACGTAAAATTCAATATTTTTTTTTATAATTTGAACTACCTGTGTCTAGAAGAAATAAATTTCAGTAAATGGAATTCTAAATATCAACGATGAAGACAATGCTACTAACAGTATCATAGTATATCTCTTACGGTGTTGTTTAAACTTTAATCCTTTCTCAGAAGAATCTAATCTTTTTCTCTTCATTATCGGTCATTTATTTATCATGCTGGTCGTTTCAGCCCTTGTTCGGCAAAATATGACTGTAGCTTTAAATAAAATCTTTATTATATTTCTCTTTTAAATTTCAAATTATACGCCACTATATATATATATATATATATATATATATATATATATATATATATATATATAGTGGAATCTCGATCGATCGTTCCCTGAACTATCGTTTTCCTGTATGCATCGTTTATTTCATCCAGTCCCGAATAAATTCCATAGAAAACAAGCAAAAACTGACCACATGGGTCGTTCCTCGATCCATCGTTTTCCCGCTATATTCGTTCAGAATATCGCAGCTTTACGTTAATTTATCGGATCGATCGTTTTTTCATAATAACTGAACCTGAAATATAAATGTTTGGATCGAGCTAGAAGGACGCTCTAATTAAACAATGGGCAGAACATTTGAGATGCACGGTCTCGTATTTTTGTTCTATCCTGTTTAGCCTGGTTTTCGCATAATCGAACTACTCCCATTATTTGTTCGTCATTGGTGTTCCTTAATTTTTTAGCCCCTGAAGTATTCTATTTTCGGAAACTCATTCCGAATTCTCCGACTATTCAACATTTCTGTTCTTATCAGCAATGGCTCACAGTCAGCCGACCTGAGAGGTTCCTGCTGCCCTCTGGCTTTTCTCTTGACTTTGGGATGGAGGCGCCCTGGTGTTTGGTCTTGGGTGTGAAAAGTTTTTGATTGCTGCAGTTCTACACTGGCCGGTTAGGGTTTCACCCGGAAGCAGAACTTCCTGGTGGTCTTATGTCGGACCCCATCCAGTGCAATGGCATGGTTCTAGTTACAAACGATTCACGGCTGCCGCTTCTTTATACTCTCACACAATAACCGGTACCGAAAAGAATGCAATTTGCAACACAGAAAAAATATTGTTTACTTGTGGAGAGAAAACCGCCAAAATACAAACGAAGATTAAATACTTTTATTTGAATTAAAATTCCTGTGTACCTACGTGTATTTATTTTTTATTATTATTATCTTGGATTTCAGTACAACTTTGTAATTTTATCTTCAATTTCACTACAGGTATGTATGCATTTATGTATGTGAGTAAATATATTTTAGGGATTTCGAACTTTAAGGTATGTTAATACTCTTTTGTATGTTCCCGCATCTATCGTTTTCCCGCATCCATCGTTTAGTTCAGTCAGTCCCTTCGAAAACGATAGATCGAGATTCCACTATATATATATATGTATATATATATATATATATATATATATATATATATAGAGAGAGAGAGAGAGAGAGAGAGATAGTTAGATAGATAGAAAGAGAGAGATTATTAAAATTGTAAATTAATGTAAAAAAAGTAATGTTCGTATGGAGAGACGAACCGTAACACGACAGAGAACATTGTTCTAGAAACGAAACATTTCTTTTCTCGTTAAAATGGCAGTAATAAGGATTTTCAGAAATAATCTTGAACACAGTGAAAGACTCAGTTCATAAAAATTTTATATGCCTATCCTCTATACAATAAGACATGATCAGAAGACTTTAAATGGAGAATAGTTCGTTTTTAACGATCTTCCACATCTCTGAAGATGCAAAAGTTAAGACATTTATTTCAATGCTTAATATTCGTGAGCCTTCCCTGGGACTCCTTCCAAAATGCTCATTAATAAATCCTAGGATAAGTACCAGCAGTGGGCCCCACCCTGCCCAAGGGATGTCAGTAATAGATCACGAATGAAAATTGAGAAGACTTATTTGAAGTGAACGAACTTTTCTTTACATTGTCATACGCTAACGAAGATTGGATTCCTTTTTAACCCAACGTATGGTTATTTAAGAGTGGTTAATGAATTCCATTCATGAACAAAGATGGTTGGCTTTTTGTTGTAAGAAATAATCATACCAGGAACAGGTAATTTTCATTAACATTAATTGTATTTTAATTATAATATTTTTTCCTGTAATATTACAGTTAAATTATCGCGGGAACAGGCATAATATTAATATATTGTATGGATAATTAATATCTCGTAATGTCGGATTTCTGTTTTTGGATTGTCCTGCGTTAGCGAGGATTTCAGCGTGGTTTTTTTTTTTCAACCCAAAGGACAATTGAACAGTGTTATGCAACAAGGAACTAATTCACAAAAGTTTAAAAGTTGAGTTAAATAGTTGGTAAAGTACGCACTATGTTTAGCCACCTGGGGGAAAATTATAATTATTCTAAGCCAAATAATTTCAATTTTTTAACTGGAGAAACAACCATCAGCAAGCAACTGGAAATTTTAATTTAGTACCTTTAAAAATTTCAATTTTCAAAGTTGCAGTGTAGTATGGGTTGGTTCCTTGTTGCATAACACTGAACAATTATTGACGAATGATTCATGAATTCCCTTCATAAACGAAACAGATGCATGTTTTTTATAAGATATAATACTTTTTAAACCTTAATTTTCTTACTTTCCTTATAGGATGGGTTGCTTCCTTGTTGCATAACACTGTACAATTATTGAAGAATAATTAATGAATTCCCTTCATGAACGAAACAGATGCGTGTTTTTTATAAGAAATAGTCATTCCAGGAATGAATAGCTTTCATTAACGCTAATAATCCCTAATAATTAATTTAATTTAACCTTTAGTATTGCAGTTAAACTGTTAAAGGACAAAGGTGTGATATAAACATTTCATATGGATGATAATTTCTCATACCGTCAGATTTCTACTGTCATATTGTCCTGCATTATCCAGAATTCGGAAGTGGTTTAGTCTTTCTGAACCCATGGTATTGTTATTGAAAAGGGGTTAATCATTTTCCTTTATGAGCAAAGAAAAATCAAGTGTTTTCATAAGTAATAATCATCTCGGGAAAATATAGTTTTTACTTATTCCAGTAATGACTAATAACTGCTTTATTTTCGCCTGCGATACTGCAGTAAAATTGTCACAGACACAGATATATTGTCAACTTTCCATATGGGTAATAAAGTCACATATTATCAGACATCTATGCTTAGATACGCATTTTGATTATTTATTTTTTTTTACACTTGCAAAGTTCATCGATTAAAAACTTATCGGTGAGCTTTGCAGATGTAAAAAAAAGGAGTGTTAGAGCTTTAAAATTACTTGTGAATTTAAAAATACATGTTACTCTCCATGATTAAAGCTTAAGTTCTCATTTTTTACATCTCAAAAGTTCACCGATTTAAAAATATATTTTTCAAATGTTAAATGCATCGAAAAAAGTATTTTTCGCTGCATCAAAACGCTTGACTGAAAATGAAAGACGTACTGAAAAGAATCCTCAGATTTCTGCAGACAATTTTTTCTTTTTAAAGTTTTATTTTTTAAATATCTTTCATTTTTCCCATTGAAACTCTGTTAAATCTCTTCAACACACACTTGAACTTGGCTTTGCGTTTGATCTTTTTCCGAGCTCCACCCTTGATGTTAGAAACTCCATAATTAATCGGACACGAAACAGCAAACGATTCGTTCAAACACTCCCCTCACATACATCCCATCGACCATCAACCCCCCCACCTCCCCCGCACTCACCTCCATACCATGCGCAAAGTTTTCGAGGCAGACGAAAAATTTTTACCTCTTTTTCAGACTGGAGTGAAGGTCGTTTGTGTGGAACAGTTGGAGAGGAAAACATAAAAAGAGATGGCTCACGAACTATCAATAACAACGATTGGCAGATTTCCGATTTAAAATCGATTTCGAAAGGAATCGATTATCCCATCTGCAAGGTGAAAGAAAATTTATAGGCTTTGTATGGGGGAAATAACAATTGTAAAACGTGAGAGCTCTCGAGAGATATTTTTAATGATTCAGGGCGGTAAAAAAGGAAATGCTTAGGGTTTGAAGAGGGATGTTCCATCGATTTTCTACGACTAGGAGCAGTATTATCTAACCGGTAGAGAACCTTTTTCAAATACCTTGGGAGAGTCACTAGATTGAAGAGAAAGCACAACAGTTCTGAAACAAACATAAATCATATTTTAAAGTGTACGTAATAAATAGCTTTGTTACACTATAAAGTTATATTTTGCCATATTGACTTGAAAACAGCTCTGGTCAGAACTAATTTTCATAAGAGATTCAACTGAATTTCAAAAGCAATGTTTTGTTTAAAATAGATTCATTTTAAACTAAGTTGTTTCTATAAAAAAGATTTAATAACTTTGATCATATTTTGCTGCTGATGCATTGAAAATATTTTCAGTTTAAAAAATTCGTATATTTTAAAATAGCATGAATTAACTTAATTTAAATTTCCTAGTGCGGCTTTCTTTTCCATATAAAGAGATTTTTTTTTAAATGCCTGCTTACCTTTACAAATTGATTTTAATTTCCCAAGAAATTTTGATATTCTTATCCAAATTCAGTACATTTACTCTTTTTACAATTTATGACGTCAATAAACCCGCAAGAGCATTTAAAATTCTGCACAAATTACATTTATTATTATAATAATATCAGTTCGTAATTACTCAGAGCAAACCTAAATTAGATGAATGTCTCCTAGCAATCAGTCTTATAACTACGCTGGAAATATGAATTGCTTGGAACTTGTGGAGTACGTAAAACCGGAACAGAGCTTTTGAAAATCCCAACCCCTCCACCACCACCACCCCAAAATATGGACTACTTTTAGAATTAATAAATACGGTTCTTCAGCAGGCCGGTGATTTAGTGTAATTGTTGCCGTTTTTAATTTCCATGATGGATCCTAAGGAACTTGAGGAAAAACTTACTAACAATACTAATAATACTAACTTTTTAATAATAGAAAAAAATACTAACAATACTAACAATACTAATAATACTAACAATATGTAAGAAAATTATTTTTGGATAAAATGAAAAGTCAATTAAATATTTTCTGGTCCAGAAATAAACAGTATACATAAGACGCCCTAATCAATGGGGATTTTATATGCTAAAAATCAATCTTCAAAAAATGTTTGTTGTTCCAGACTGTTTTTCAGCAAATACATTTAGAGCATGGTTTCTTAATCTGTGGTCCATGGACCTCTTAGGGTTCCGTGATTAAATTTCAGGGGGTACACCGACTTGGAGGGAAATTCCATGGCAGGAAATCGCTCATGCGGCAAAAATACAAACTTCAAGACACTTTATTTGAACCTAAAATGGGTGCATGCCTGAAATTTGAATATTAATAAAACACGTAGTAGCCTTTGAAGTTTGAATTCAATTATATATACAACTGTGCAGTTGTCAATTGATAAAGTGTAATTGTGACATCGTTTCTCTACAGTTTTGGTATTTACTTTTTCTGTATATAAATGATTAAGGGAGTGATTAAGGGTGTTCTCCCATATATTGCATATAATACATTATTGTGTCCATCATTAGATGTTTTAAGTGAGTCGTAAGCATTTTCTGAAAAAATTTACTAAACTGATGAATTGAAATTTTGAATCATCACGCTCTGTGATTATCAGAAGCATAGCTTTCACCAGATTATTATAGAGGTCCAGTGATTTAGTCACCTGCTATTTAGTACCTGTGATTTAGTACCTGCAATTTAATCAATATTGAGGTGTTTCGATAAAGTTCCTTGCAATTTCGTCTCTTATAAACACATACAATACCCCTCCTCCCCGAGGAGACGTTATTAATATTAAAACAATGAAAACGACAAACCTGATAAGGTAGAGAACAGCGGGATAGAGCGAGCTCCTTCGAGTTTATTAATACAATTTCAACTTCCAAGTAATATAAAGCGATTGAAAATTCCCATGAAATCGTTTTTCTCAGCCGCTCTTGAGACAGAAATACATGCATGGAGCCCAACAAATGATCGGCCTTGAGTTCCAAGTTCTCATGAAACGAAAACTATAGGAGAGGAATGCGACAAAATTGCGGTCTCACTTCCTCTTGACAGCATGAGATCGTATCGTTTTGCACTAAAGCCTATTTTATCGTGAATGCGCGTTAGATAATGAACGCAAGAGAAAAGTGAAAAACGGATTGCAACATTTATTATGGCAATCGCTGAATTGAAATGCTATCGCTTTTCACGGCCGTCGCCGTTTGGTCTGTGAGAAAAATCTTTTGTACAAGCAATCCATTGTCGGACATGGTTTTCAAATTAGGCGTCGTATCTGGTACTGGCTGGTGTTAGTGAAAGATAAAAAATAAAATGAACAGAATGTTTTAAGCTTTAGCTAACGGGGCCCATTTTTTTCAATTCCCTCATTAGAACGGGAAATTTCCTACCCCTTCGTAAGACCCCTTCCTATGTCCATTAAGGGGGATATATATATATATATATATATATATATATATATATATATATATATATATATGTGTGTGTGTGTGTAAGTAAGTGTAAGTAAGTAATATCCCCATTACATCACGTCCTTAAATTATAACCTTAAAAGGACACCTAGCTCATATTTACATGGCTGGAGCCTGAAAGGAATAAAAATTAAATTTGGAGGCAGTCGGACCGAATCGTTTATTAGAGCGACTAAAGTACATCCGTCCATTGCAGAAGAACGGATTTGAATAATATCGCCTTTCAACATCAAGCGCAAGAGGGCGAAAAAAAATATGACTACTATTTGTAGGGTCGGTAGTTATTGGGGCTCGCGATGCTAACCCACTCCTTAATTCGGAGATGTACATGTGTAGAAATGCAAAGGCATGCGATTCAAGGGAAGTTCTGTGGCTAAGGGTTTTAAAACGATAAATTAATATTACTGCGGATTGGATTTAGGAAAGGGAATTTAAATGCTAGAATTGAGGGCATAATATTTAATATATTACATATATACAGTAGCGCAAACAGGATTTTATCTTGGGGGGGGGGGCCGAGTCGAACGGATAAAGATATTTATAATGCGAATTCAATATTCATAATGCATTTTCTGTTTCTTTAGGGGAGGGTAAGGCCCCTTGGCCCACCCCCTGGGTATGCCACTGTATATATATATATATATATATATATATATATATATATATATATATATATATATATATATATATACTTGGGCCCGTATTCTTGGGATACAAGCTATCCCAAACCGTAAGCAAAAGGTTAAAACAAAATCTTCCTATCCGGAAATATACTGCAATTTGTATAAGTTCTGATTGAATTTATGAAAAATCTATTGCATACAAGGTCACCCATGTCCAGTTCAGTCCCCAAATATATAAATAAAATTATAACTGATGTCAATATTGCTCCGAAAAAAAGGGTTTCTTCGATATAATTTAAAGAAATATTTTGCTGCATTCGTATTGTTAGTAATTAAAAATTTGGAATAAATTTTTCCTCTATATTATGGGAATTAATTTCTAAGTGTTCACGAAAATGTGGTTGTGATAACAACTTTCTTGGTCGATTAATCAGCTTTAGAAATACGCACCTCGTTTACGGCGAGGTGAGGTAAACAGTCAGACCCGTCATTTCAGCCCATTAGGTTAATGGACAATTCGCTATATCATTGAAAGATATTTAGAAAACAAATAACTAATCTGAGTGTAAATAAAAACATTGTAACCAATAGCGTTAAGTGATGCGCTTAACACCGATGAGGACTGAAATAAGTGATTAAGGTTATCTAGATGCAAACACGACAGGAAGAAAACAACCAAAAAAAGAACTTCCGTGTTAGTTTATTCAGTGGAAGACACCGATGTTTTCTCTTCGGGGAATATCCTTAGAATGCAGAAATGTATGAAGAGACTGTAATTAAAGACTCTTCATTCAACAATAAACAATTTCATGTAACATGCATGTTATATGATAAATTTCATATAACAAAAATAATATAAGCATGAGAAACGTATTTTGTCATAAAAAAATCTAATTAAAATACAAACAAACAAACAAACAAACACACACACACATTATATATATATAAATATATATATATATATATTTATATATATATATATATATATATATATATATATGTGTGTGTGTGTGTGTGTATATATATACATATATATGATGTGTGACTTTTAAAGCTACAAATCAAATGTTTTTTCGACAACTAAAAGACATTATTACACTTTAATAATTAAGAGTATAAATACATTCTTTAGGGAAATAAGTGTCCATATGATTTCACATATATATTACACATATATAGTATATTATGCATTAAGTATGGTTTTAGGGTCGATCACCTAAAAGGCATTTAAATATTCCTTTGATTCAAATAGCCTGTCTAGAAGTGGGATATTTATTTTTTTTCAATAACTTAAAATATTTTGCAAAATAAATTCAAAATACAGTCATAAGTCGCCATAAGTTTCCTAAAATATTTTTCGCTAAATCAGCGTTCAGGAACATTAACTGTAAACTATTTATTTTCCCACTTTTCCCCCGTTCTCTTTCGTTCTCTTTGAAGGTTTAAAATACAGAATAATTCGCACAGTTTCACATTATCCCCTCCCCCAGACCCTTTTCGAGTAATGAACCATGATGAACATTTTTTTTTTGTGTGTGTGAATGTCTTTCATGAATTTCTGCTTAAAATGCTATATTTGAAAAAAAGGGAAAGAAAAGGACAAAAAATGATTCTATTAAACATTCCCCCCCCCCCCCCCCTTCGAAACAAGTCGATTTGAATACATCATCAAATTCAGGACTTGGACCATTAGGAATTTTTTTCATGACGAATGGAGTTATATTTCTCGCGATGATTTCTTGAATTCAGATATTTCTAGATTTAAGTAACTGTTAAGTAACTCTATTTTTGCAAATTATTCATTAAAATTGATCTTCTCGTGTTATAAGAGTAGGTAGAATTGAATCACAAGAAAAATTTGTGCTAGTCACAACTATATATTTGTTATACGATAATGTGCTATTTCTGTTGTAATTATTGATCTACGTCTAGGAGTTCACTGAAGTCCTCTGTCAATAAGAACCTGCTTGTAATATTTGTGTTCAAGAATTTCCTTCACTCCTGACTTATAATGGTATTAAATGTCATATTTCTTTTAAAATAATTTTCTCGCCGATAATATGAAAATATATTCCAAGAATGCTTAAGGCCTACTGATATCCTTTGGTAAAAATTCTGTGCTCAGATGGCAAAATGTTATAAGTCACATTTTTGAAAATTACGTGACAGCAATTCTAGGAATCAAGATGTCATGAAAAATCAGTAATTTTTCTACTTGCATTTTTCTACTTGCAGTGAGTTTATGTATTGCTGTAATTTTCTTCGCCTAATTTTAGAGGTTTCTCTGAAGGCAATTTTGTTATTACTACGGCCGTTTTTGTTATTACCAAGGCCATAGCAAGCCCCTACGTGCAGAAAAAAATCTACATTACAGTTTTAACAGATATAACACATGTGAGGTTTCGCTGTAACTTTTCCTTTTAAGGCTACTGTGTACTAACCCTATTGGTTTTACTCACCTCAATGTTAACCTATGGAGTAAATTTGTATTACATTTGTATTATATTTGTATTATATTTATATTTGTATTATATTTATATTTGTATTATATTTATTTGTTTTATATTTGTATTATATTTATATTTATATTTGTATTATATTTATTTGTTTTATATTTGTATTATATTTATTTGTTTTATATTTATTTGTTTTATATTTGTATTATATTTATTTGTTATATATTAGTATTATATTTATTTATATATGTATTAATAGTTCGCTATTACTTACAGTAGCTACGGCAAAAAGAAAATATCGGCGAACGAGAATCCGGATTGTGATAAACTCAATTTTTAAGAAAATTGACTTATAACATTTTGCCATCTGAGCACAGAATTTAACTCCGACTTTGAGTTACTGTTAAATGAGGATGTAATGTAATTTAAAGTACTTTTAAATGAGGAGCTGACATCCAGATAACTAGATATCATCATGACTCGTTTCAGAACTGGACATAAAAGGGTTACCCACAGGCATTTGCTGGATGGGGAAAGTGCCCATATATGTAATCATTGTACCTGTGACCTCATCATCTGACACATTTTAACAGACTGTGCAGGCTTCATAATTTTTATCTCAAATACTTTGGCACCCCTTCGCTCACTTAATACGACCTACCTACTGGGTGAAAGATCTCATCCTTCTACTTTAAGTTTTAAAATGTACTGCTTTTTATCCGTTGATTTAATGCTTATTTTTTTTACTTTCGTTTCTTATAATTTCTAGTGCCTGACTGTAATTTGGATGGGAAACTTCTATCCAGACGTTTTTGGTTTTAAACTTTTACTGGTTTAATTGCCTTCGCACATGACTTTTTATCACTTTTTCAATCACTGTTTTTAATCACACCTATATATTGGTGTGTTTAACTTTTTATCGCTGTTCTTATCACATTTACATTCGTCAGTTTGTTTCCCAACTCTTATAATTGACTGTGGGCTCGAGGTAGCCTTGTGGTAGCGCTCGGTCAAAATTGTGGTGGCAACTAGCTAAGACGGACTCCGACCCTTGTGGTGCTGTATAAAACGGAGCCGAACACTTCAGCCCGAAGCCTATATGGTCCTGGTCTGGAACTTCCAACCAGGAGGTATTAGAAACAACAACAACATAATTAATTGACTGTTTTTATCACCTTTCATATTGGACTGTTTTTATCACCTTTTACTTATTACTGTTTTTTTATTATTCTTATTTATTATTGATCTTATCACCTTTAATATCATTTTTGTATATTTTCTTTACTTGCTACTTTAAACGTACATAATTTTATTTTTGCCATGCGTTTGGAGCACCTTGTTTTTTCTAGACCCTGCACCAAAAAAATCCTCAACCATTCAGTCTTTAAAAGAAGAGGACTGATTATTTTTAAGCTATCGAATTGAACTAATCTATTTGAGACAAAGCAAATATTAGCATTCAGCAGTAGTCCAATGTTTCAATTTCCAGTGTAAATACCTTATTTAAACCAAAGAAGAAGATAGCACTACCGTAAAAAACTGAACTATGTATTTTAAATTAAAATACCTCCCCTGAATTTAATTAGCAAATCTCAGCAGTCCTTTAATTTCTATTCTGCTGCTAAAAAAGAAGTAATGATTCCGATAGAAACGTTAAAGAAACTCAATTTAATGAATTCCAGCACACTTTAATAATGTTCCCCAAGTCAATAAATCCTAGAAATGTACAGTTAATGTTTTGAATAATAAAGTGAAAAGCCTGCATTAAACCGAATCGGCTTTTTTCTACTTGCAGTGAATTTATGTATTGCTGTAATTTTCTTCGCCTAATTTTAGAGGTTTCTCTGAAGGCAATTTTGTTATTACTACGGCCGTTTTTGTTATTACCAAGGCCATAGCAAGCCCCTACGTACAGAAAAAAAAATCTACATTACAGTTTTAACAGATATAACACATGTGAGGTTTCGCTGTCACTTTTCCTTTTAAGGCTGCTGTGTACTAACCCTATTGGTTTTACTCACCTCAATGTTAACCTATGGAGTAAATTTGTCCAAAGATTGTCGACTTAGATTTAAAGATTTTTTTTTTAATTTCTACTCCATAATAGAGAAAAAAAATATTTCAGATAGTCTCATCTAACGAAACTACCGCGGGTCATTAACGTAGGGTTACTTATCGTTGCTTACCTCTTTTTTTTTAACGCATTTTGGTAATTTTCTGTTTAACTGTTTACTGCTACTGGGTTTGGTGCGCTGCCAATATTATAACTCGCGACGCAGGACGGACTCTGATTTTTTTCTTTCCGGAGGACCGTTACTGAGGAATATAATCGAACCTTAAAATTTGATTCCTTGGAGCATTTTCTTTTTTTACGTGTTTTCTGTTTGAATTTATGTATGCGCCTGAAGAATTTACAGAATAATACATTTTATTTTGCGTGCACTTTCTGAAGAGAATTTATTCAATCTTATTGAACCCAGGAAAACGGAACAATATGGTTGTCTTAAAATAGCCTTTACTGCATTTCAATTCTGTAAAGTGTCGGCCTTATGTATACACACACACACACACAAATTCTTTCCCGTAGCTCGTTCTAAAATTACAAGAAATGATCCTTTCTCATGACTTTAATCGCCAAAAGGCTTAAATGGATAAATGATTAATGGAGTTTACGTAGTTATCGCTAACATACTATGGAGACGGAAAATCTGGCCGTGTATCCATTTAACTTTAAATTTAAACAACAAGAAAAAATTGTTCCTCATGACATAAATCGGGAAAGGCGCTTAAGTGGAAGAATGATTAATGCAGGATAACTACGTATCCTGCATTAATCATGGAGACGATATATCTGGCCGCTTATTACAGCGTCCTCTAACTTAACTTTATATTTAAAGTATATGAAATAATCATTCCTCCTCATTAATACTGGAAAAAGTACTTACCGTAAAATCTTGAATATAATACGCACACGTGTATAATACGCATGCTTGATTTTGCGCGAAATTTTCGAAAAAAATTCAAATTCGACAATAATACGCACCCATAATTTTTCAATATTTTATTTAAAAATTGCACAAATATTTATTAACATAAACAAAATTTGTAATAAAAAGAAACCAAAACGTAAAAATCAGTAAAAAAAAATCTTCAATTTTTAATTCTAAACAAACAATACAGTCAAATTATCAATCGTAATCACTTTCTATAGAAAACAGTTCATCTATTGTTTGTCGTTTATCCAGAGTTTAAAACTACATTTTTTTGTACACGAGTATATATAATACGCACCCTCATTTTTGCGGACTAAAATGTGAAAACAAAGTGCGTATTATACTCAAGATTTTATGGTTAACGGAAAGATACACGGTTGTCTTTAGCATAACGTGGAGACAAAAAAAATCTGGATGTGTATTAATAATCCTTTAACCCTTCAACAGGCGCACCCGTGTACAAAGTGTAACATTTTCGTAATTTTGAATGGTTTTTTTTTACATGTACGAGTAAAGTTTGAATGCTCTAAGCAGTTTCTATTTATAGCTACACCCTTTCTAATGCATTTCTGATTTTCTGACCTTTGTATTCCTTTCCATTCACTGTTAGTCGAGATTTAACCGTGGTAAACCAGCGATTATACTGGATTACAATACGACAAAAGCAGGAGTTGATGTAGTTGATCAAATGTGCAGCTATTTCACGGTATCTCGCATATCACGAAGATGGACAATCTCATTGTTTTTTAGGTTTTTGGACATAATAGGAATCCATTCTCAAGTTGTCCTTAGATCCAATAAACCGGACAGCTTTGAAATAAGGCGAATGTATCTACATTCTTTGGCCTTTAATTATAAATATATCTCAATATTATCAACATTTTATGTATTGTCATAAAACACAGAATTATTATTTTCAATTTGAAAAAAAAAGTTTATTACAAAAGGAATAATCAAGGTTGAAAGAGACGTTGCACTTTGTGCCACGCGCGCCTGCTGGTGTTCCAAAAATTGGTACGCCCGCTGTAGGGTTAAATTAACTTTAATACATGTTATTTCCACAGAGAAATTTCTTAAAATATATCTTCTTTATTCCCTCTACCTTCGGGGGAAAAAATCTAATTTAAACATGTGAAAAATTCTTTCTTCTAGTTTGATCTAAAATTAAAATTTTCTGATATAAGCTACTTTAGTGGAAACACAATGAGAAAAGGATTTATGTAGTTTTCTATAACTTTTACTGGATGCAGAAAACCTAGCCATCGATTTGTACTTTTAGACGTGTTAGTTCCAAAGGGAAATTTCTTAAAATATATCTTCTTTATTCTCTCTACCTTCGGAAAAAAATTTTCTATTTTAAGCACGTGAAAAATTCTTTCTTCTAGTTTGATCTAAAACTAAAATTTTCTGATACAAGCGAAAAATGAGTAAACCTACTTTAGTGGAAACACGATGAGAAAAGGATTTATGCAGTTTTCTCTAACTTTTACTGGATGCAGAAAACCTAGCCATCGATTAGTACATCTCCTAACTGCAGTTTAAGTATTTTGTTAGTTGAGTTAGTTCCTAGGAGATGCATTTATCTCTTTACCAAAAGATTTCGGACAGAGTTAACCCTTTGATTTATCATCTCGAACGCTACAATGGGCAGACAGGGTGGATGAGGACAGATGGGGAAAAAGAGGAAGGCATGTGGGGAAAAATGATAGGGTTTCTTAAGCCCTTTGCGTGACTCGAATCCTTACATTCTCCCTCTTTCTCTCCGTATTTCAAAGAACATCGCTAATCCGGAACCGCTGCTCTCGCACAATGGAACATAACTGTAGAAAAAGGGAATATTTCTTCGAAACATGAGTGATTGACTTAAAAGATTTTACGATCGACCCTGGATGTGGAGTATGCTGGAACTAGAAGTGGTTTAGGGCTTTGGAAGGTCGAGGAGATAGAAACGTTCTAGAACTCTTTGTCTATGAAATTTTTGCAGTACAATAATGCCTGTTCTTGGTGATATCGATCGATCGCATTGTAACAGGAAATGAAGTAGATTGTTTGGATACAAAGGATTTTCTTTTGGAAATTCATAGAATATGAGAATAGTAAGAAAGATAGAATGTTTTTTGGAAAAAATTTAAACGTGTATGTAATAAAAAGAACTTAGGATTGGAAAAATATGTTTTCGAGTATTGAATATAATAATATACTTTTAAATTATAAAAGTGCATCTAGCTATTAGATGATTTCTCTACATTATTTATTTATTTTGCTGATAATGCATGTCCATTACAAAATAAATAGCGAAACAGAAATCAAAATACAGATGAGACACATTTAGAGACAAAACATTGTCTCTAAATGTGTCTTATCTGTATTTGGCATCCTTTGACATTCATATAAAAAGAAATTTCAAAGTCTCATCAGTAGTTATGTTTGGATTTTTGTTTTTTTTTAATGAGCAAAAAAAAATTAAATTAAAACCGTTACTAAATTATTTCTTATGAACTATTGAAAGTGGTTTTTAAACTATTCATTTTTAAAACTTAATCTATACACTAGTTGGTACCCGTCAAAACATGACGGCTAAATAGTAAATAAATGTACTAATACACAAATTATGCTCAACACATCATTGCCAAATGTTGAAAATCATAATAATGCGCAGAAACAAATTAATGTGTTTAAGCGGCCTCGTGCTTAGTGAGTATCTAAAGCCAGATTTAAAAATGTCACCAAGCATGCGCAGAAAGCATTTATTATTGTAAATTATCGCTAATTAAACAGCGCGAAAATAAACAATTTCCTTCAGGTTTAATCTTATATTTCACAAACATAATTATCATAAAAATAAAAATGGCAAAGAGAGATCTAGAGAGACTTCTCGGAATAACCGTGTTTATCATTAAAACATGTCACTGAGCATGCGCAGAAACAGTGAGTTTCTAAAGCCAGATTGAAACATGCCACTAAGCATCCGCAGAAATCAATTTTTAATTGTAAATTAGCGCCAATTAATAGAAATTGCAATTACAAAAACCAAATTTGACAAATCTACAGATTACAATCTTTCGTTTAAGACCAAAATGAAGTAAATTGATGCAATAGTTTTCTCTCACGACTGCCTAAAAAGTCCGCTTAGCAACTTAAATATATAGATACCGTTTGCTATTGCTTGGGGGCTTACACGAGAGCCAGTGTCATAATGAGATATGCACTGATACATTTCTGTGGCGTTATGGCAGATGTTGATAAGTCCGAAAAAGTCAATTTTCTGTTTTAAGTTGATATGTCACACTTAAAATTGGTTCTTCAATGTGGCAAAAGCTGATAGTGGAATTGTGAAATAATACTAAGTTATCCGTATTCGCAAATGCTGTTATGTGGAAAAGAGGTAATACTTGATCCCTAACTGAATATTTTAGTCCCTAATTGAAAATTTTCATTGAATACCAGCCATATGCTTGAGGTTGAATATGAGTATTAACTAAAGAATATTTGGATTGAAAAACTTAATTGAGCGATTTTATATTTCACGACAACAGTTACT
>OU015490.1:178679199-178794199 GCA_907164885.2 Dolomedes plantarius | reverse complement strand
TTGTTTCTGTTTACATCAATTGTAAACATTGATCGTGGTACTTATTATAAATAAATATATATATATATATATATGGCATTAATTGCATACATTGACAGTTGTATTTAATTTGAATGTACTAGTGCGGGTTTTCAGCTAATTATATATATATATATATATTTGGGCGCTCCTGTTTCATTTTTTTCCCAATGGTCGGGAGCTCAGCGTTACTCTTTTCCCAGGAGAAGCCAGAAGTGTGCTTCGCTGCATGCATTGCCCCGGGAGCACCACAAGGGGTGGGTCCAAGTTACACACGTACCGGTCCCGTAATTTTGAACCAAGTCAAGTGACGAGACCGGAATACTTGACCTTGCACCTCCAGAGGTAATGTTTGAAGGACATTGCAGCTACGACAGATTTTTTTCTGTACACCAGCCGCTATTAGTGTACATGTCGGCGGGTTTTGTCAACGTTGGGTGTCGAACCAGCAACTTGCATATCACTGGCTCGACGCCTTTGCTAACCGAACTACCGCGCCCTCCTATTTCATTGCAAAAACAAGTATTTCGTAATACTTAAATGGAAGCGCCTTCCATTAAAACATATTAAAGTTACAAGATCTTCTATGACTTTTCTGCAGCTTTCAAATATATTGATACTCTCGTAGATAATAAGGTAAACTTTACCGCAAGCTTAACTGCCACAGCAAAATTGCCACCAAAAACAGAAAAAAAATTCATTTGAATGTCATTGAACTAAAAGCCACAAAAAAAGATGCAAAGATCCACAAAGAAGGTGGTAAAGAGAAGCATACGGCTTCTCTTTACCATATATATATATATATATATATATATGACAGGCGTGTGGTTTGCCTGTTCTCACATTAATTTGCAGTCATCATCTTAATACTGGTGGCGAGTTGTAAGTAGTCTAAATCCAATAAACAAACATAGTTCCAACGAAATCAAGTCAATTTATTTCTCCTTCCAGCAACCACTGATCCAAGTAGCGCATATTTGAGCACTCGTCATTTTCAAATTGTGGACCCAGCTGACAAGCGTCCACCGGCAAGGATTAAATTCCGCGTTCTGACAAAATCGCGGGCATCTCCGGGCGTCAACTCTCACTGCACATGCGCAGAGCCCAAACCAGACACCTTTCACGGAGAATTACATAATCTTCCTCCTCGAACGCAAAACCCACAGGCGCGCCAAGATTACATAATGAAAAGGGGAATTTCCCTTTCCCAATTCGCGTCTTGAAATACGAACAATTAGAGGCGAATTACGCCACGAATATAATTTAATTCCCAAGCCTCCTTTAAATTTAAGGTAATCGTTCTTTTCCCACTTAAATTCTGACATATATATATATAGTGGTACCACGACTTACGAGTGGCGGGACCGACCCAGTGGTACCCGACCCACGGATGGGATGACCTTGGTCCTAGGATCGCAAGGTCTCCTCCTTCCACGGTTTCTGAGAAAAGGATCTTCGAATTCTCAGAAAGAGGAATTTGGACATTACATCCCAGTGAACGATGCAACAATCATCGTTCAGGCGGATCCCATCGTCTCACTTTAAGTGGGTAGCTCGTAATAAAAGAGAAAGCGAGGAAAATGTGGCGAAAAGAACAAAAATCAACGAATAAGATTTAATTTTTCAGTTCAGCTTTTCTCCTCCTCTTTCATCAGCATCTTCAAGTCTGATCTAGGTAAATGTTGATCAAGGAAAATGTTGTACATTACACTTAATAAAACAAGTTTATTGCCGTGTATTCTATTGTATTGCGTTTTTATACAACGTTCGTCATTTATAAGAACATTTTTCTCATTTAAAAACATGTAACCAAACATTGCTGTGTTTGGGGGGAGCCCAGAACGAATTAATGGCATTTCCATTCACTTCAATGGGGAAAATTGATTCGAGATACGAGTATTTCGAGTTACGAGCTCCGTCATGGAACGAATTAAATTCGTAAGTTGAGGCTAAAGAATATATATATATATATATATATATATATATATATATATATATATATATATATATATTTGGGCGTTCCTGCGAGCCTCAGTTTGACCACCCCTGTTATATTCCAACCAATCTCAACGTAACCGACTGGATATAACCAATCCCTTTTTTGGAGTGAATATTCAGTAAAAGATTTTTTAACCCCAGGAAAAATTAGCAGTCTACCTATTACGTGTAAGTTTTTCTTCTGCGATTCGTTTCTTTTGAGCTAGGAATTCTCACAACCAAACTGAATCTATACTCTACCTCAACGTTTTTATTTCCTAACTGTCAACTTTGATTTGACGAACCGGACTGCACAAAACCTCCGTCGATGCTGTGGGACACTTCAACCTGTCGCCTCGATAACAGAAAAATTCTGACCCCGAAACGGAGATGTCTTCACGTCACGTACATATGGAATGTTGGGAGGGGTCGAAATCTTTTGTCCGGCACGTAACCTCGGGTGAAAAGCCACTGACATGAAACTTGTCACTAGAACGGAACGAAATCTTTTCTTTGGAACCAACGGAGAAGGGATTTCGTTCACATTCTTAAGGAGCATCGTAGGAACGCTCGGGATGTGTTGAAGTCATGTGACGCTAATTTCAGGTTTTTTTTTCTCATTTCTGGTGGCAACATCATGATAACCAGTGGGATAGTAAGTTCACATAAAAGGTAACAAAGTGAGCCAAAAGTAGGCAAAATGTTAAGAAAAATTATAAAATTCAACTTGTTATCAGAATTGGAAATAAAGTTAAAAATATAAAAAATTAAATCAAGAATCGTTTCTGAGAATAAAGATTTTAAACTGCATTAGCATGGCATCTACATTGTACAGTGGCTAGCGTTTTGGGCTTCCTCAGTGTGGGCTCGGGTACCAATTCCAGATAATTCATGGACGTTCCCGTTCTGTTCCCTGAAAGGAAGCAGCGCGAGTTCTCTACGACGTACATATAGTGCTGGGTATGGTATATATAGTGCTGCCGTCGTAAAGTAGCCAACGAATTCGTGATGTCCATGGGTCAATGTCCTCAGCACAATACACCCTGCCCCGTTAGAGATCAAAACTGAATTAACACACACACACATATATATATATATATGTGTGTGTGTGTGTGTTAATTCAGTTTTGATCTCTAACGTGGCAGGTTCTTTGTGCTGAGGACATTCACCCATTCACATCGCGACTTTGTTGGCTACATTAATATATATATATATATATATATATATATATATATATATATATATATATATATATATATATATAGTAAAACCTCGTTTAACCGGATCTCCGGATAATCCGGAACAGATTTGTAGATTTTTTTTATTTAATGTTCCCATTAGATAATAATTTTTAACTATGATAGCGAGAACGTAACTACAAGTTCGCCAAATATTCGCTTTTCAGTTTGATTCAATGTACAGTTCCTGCATAGATTGTATGATAAATTATGGTAATAAAATGCGTTTTGTTGAGTTTAAGAAAGCGTTATTATACTTATTATTTCTTTGTTAAGAAATGATGTGAAAAGTTATTTTTATATTTTTTAATGTATTGTAAATAATACTATGTAGTTTTGTTACAAAACATAGTTTTTTTATCGAAATAAACGGTAAGTCTGTTTAGTTAAAGATTTTGTTTTGATTATTACCCATATTACCAGGATTATCCGGATTTTCGATAGTTAGGATTGCTTATGATCCCAGTTAGTCCGGATAAACGAGGTTTTACTTTATTTATATATATATATATATATATATATATATAAAAATTTATTTACTCCAAGTTTACTTAGTGATTGGAAACAGTAATTAACGTTTTTCAAACACGTAATATTTTGTGATGTATTATTTACGTTACAAAATATTAAAATGCGTAGCAAATAGTAAAAGAAAATAAATCCATTGTAGAGCATCCATGCTTTTCTTTAATGCTCATGGAAGGACAATTTTCACTCTAAGCTAGTCTCTTTAGAATAAGTTCAGTCTATCTCTGTCTCCGAAAACTTCCCAAATAATGCATACTGGAAACCTTTAATCTCTATGTTCGCTGAAATCCTCGCTGCAAATAACATTTCACTACCTACGTCTCTATAGATAGCATTATTTTATTAGATATAAAACAGTATTTATCGAATAAGGAAATCTATGCTCCGGAAATAAGATTTTTCAGCCAGTTACTGACCGACTTTTTATAGCATGGGCCGGACTCTCCCCCACCCAGGCTATCTTGTTTGTATGGGATGAGTTCTCAACGTCTTTTTTCGTGATCGCTATTTTTCAGCGGCGTGTCTTTTTTTTATCTTTTTACTGTTGTCATTCGTTAGTGATGTCTTTATCTGAGACAACATGAAAGACGTATGGCCAAGCATAATAAAAAGAAAATATTGACAAAAAATTCCATTTGTTAATATTGTAAAATTTGTGAAGATAGAGGTACTTATGATTTTGGTCATGCTTGTGATCGTGTTTGAAAAGTATTTTTTCTTGATGCTGTATAATAAACTAAGACTAATTTTGAGAGAGAGGTTCCTTATATTATATATACATATACATATATATATATATATATATATATATATATATATATATATATATATATAGTGAAACTTCTCTATACCGAAAAAAATGGCCGTTTTGAGGGGTAGCAGTCGAAAAGACGTTTCTTCAGTAATATTGGCTCCAAAGAGTCAAGAATCGGTTCTGAACAGAATATGACCGTTTAGAGGGGTGGCCGTCGAGAGAAGTTTCACTGTGTGTGTATGTATGTATGTATATATATATATATACATACACACACACACATATATATACATACACATATATAGTATATATATATATATATATATATATATATATATATATATATATATATATATATATATACACACATATATGTAATATATCCATTACATCTCGTTCTTAAAATACAACCTGAAAAGGAAAACTAGCTCATATTTACTTGGCTGGAGCTAGACTCAGCCTGAAAGGAATTAAAATTTTGAAGCAGTTTGGTCGAATCGTTTTATTAGAGCGACAGAAAAATACGTCCATTCATTTCAGAAGCTCGGAGCGAAGTGTAATATCACCCTTCAACCTTACGCGCTAGAAGCGAGGTACATGTGCCTGTTATTTTGAAGCGTCATAAAAAAATTGGGGCTGGCGGTGCGAACCCACGTCTGTCTCCAGACGTATACACGGGTAGAATTGCAACGTTTGCTATTAATGGGAAGTTCTGTTGCTAAGGGCTTTTAAAGCGATAAATTAAGATTACTGCGGATTGGATTTAGGAAAGGGAATTTAAATGATAGAATGGAGGGCCTAATATTTAATTTATTACACACACACACACACACACACACACACACACACACACACATATATATATATACATACATACATACACAGTACTGTGCAAATTAATTGTAAGAAGCTTCATTTTTTATAATATTCGTTCTTTCCCGTTGATTTCCTACCTGAAACCGGTTTCAACTGCATTTTGTTATGAAGGGAGGTCAGCCTTGACTAGTCTAAATTGGTTTGATCACGTGGTCATTACACGTTGAGCATTTTTGGCGTCAGTTGAGTCTCAGCTGCTGTAAGATGTGATCGATTGTGTGAATTTTCTGGTTCTCACGCGTATGAAAAATTTGGATATCACTCCCAGGAAAAGGACTAGAATTGTTACTCTTAGTCAGCATACCTCTATGGGTATGAAGTATATTGCTGCAGTAGTTGGAGTTGGAGTTGGAAAATCCTGTGTCTAGGATTATTAATCAGCAAAAAAAGTTTCGGACAGTTTCCCCAAAGCGGAAGAGTAAATGTGGACGCAAACGTAAGACAACACCTCGGAAAAACGAATTTCTTGTACGAAATAGTAAAAGGCATCTCGCAAGACAAGTACAGAGAGAATTATTGGCTACTGGTGTGATCGTTGATTCATCGATAGTACAGCGAAGGCTTATTGAAGCAGGGAGATGGGAGAGAACACCGTCCAAAAACACTTATTAATTGTTTGAAATATCAATCCTTGACTGCACATGATTGGAATAAGGTTGTATTCAGCGATGAATACAACCTTAAGTGGGATAAGGTTGTATTCAGCGATTTGAGCAAGGGTTTCGCTCAACATTTGTCAGGCGAAGCGCTGGAAAACTAATCGGGGAACAACATCTTAATCAAACAGTTAAGCACCCTCAAAAGCAGATGCTCTGAGGTTATTTTACATCTGGGGGACCTGGCAGCTTAGTACCAGCTGAAGCACTGAAGAACTCCAAAAAATACATTTCAATACTAGAAAACAAAATTTGTCTTTTTATGCAAACGTTCACTGGTGTGTTTCAACAAGATCTTGCTCCATGCCATGATTCTCAGCAAGTAAAGAATTTTTTTCAAGGAAAGAAAGCAGCAGTTTTGGATTGGCCTGGTAATTCTCTAGGTGTAAATCCCATCGAAACTTTGTGGTGTATTGTGAAGAGACATGTGAGAAAGATGCACAGCTCAATCAAGAGAAAAATGATTAATGGTTTCGTGACGACGACGTCAAATATATTCATTCTAAATTAGTGGAATCCATGCCAAAACATGTACTGGATATCATTAAAGCTTGAGGAGGACATATTTGCTACTACATTGCTATACCATTTTTGCAAGTGAACTTATACTAATTAAACAGCATATGTGAGAATTTCTGTGGTTGTCCCAATTAATTTGCACGTGTGTGTGTGTGTGTGTGTATATATATATATATATATATATATATATATATATATATATATATATATATATATATATATATATATATATATATATATATATATTTCACACATATCACACATACAAAAGCCAGATGGTGGCCGAATGGCTAGGGCGCTGGTTTTGGTTCAGATCCTGTGGGTTCGAATCCCACAGTTCGCACTAATGTTTGTAGCCAATCGGGATCGGCTTTAAACTGTAGGTCCCGGTCTAATTATCCTCTTGTGTAGCAAAAAATTAACCGTAGGGCCCAAAACCAAACCAATCATATATACAACACTGAAAAATAAGAATATCTCTTCATATATATATATATATATATATATTTAATATTGTCGACGAGATGAAGCATTTTTCTTGAGAATATAAGTAAAAAGCTATAAATAAAAATTGTCATAATGAAGTAAAAGTTAATATTTTTCCAAGTTAATAAAGACATCACTTGAAGGAATGTAAACAAGCTGATTTATCATGGGTTCGTTAGAAAAGTTGAGAATGGAAAGAAAAAAAATTACTTCTTGTCAACTATGTGAATACACCGTAGAGTTAAACAAAATTTGTTTTAATTCTAGATAATGCAAATGCTGTTGCGCATGGTATGTGTCCATTTTGTAGGAAGGAAAGTGTCGGGTTTTCTACATCCGTCCGTCCATTTTTCCATTTGTTAGCAGAATCCTTGCAACTCTAGTTTCCTGACATTGTGTATGGTATTCCCTTCATTATACGATTTTAATAAGAAAAATTTGTATTGGCGAAAGAATGGTTAATTATTTTTAAATGACTGTGTGAATAGAAAAATACACAGATAATTTAATCTAGCAGAGTACATCCACGTGTCTTATCTTACACATATACACATAAAATTAAATTAAGAATTACGAATTTTGACATTAAATAAAGAATTATAATAATTTTTAGAACAAGGTTATATATCTGTGGCTTGGTACAAGAAGTGCCTAAGTCAGTTTTCTCCAAGATGACTTTGTTTACTTATGTCTCTTTAAAAAAATATTATTTTCAATGTAAGAAGTACCCAAGTCTGTCCAATGGTTTAAAAGTAATTTCTAAACCATTGTACAGGCTTGGGTACTTCTTACATTGAAAATCATATTTTTTTTAAAGACACATAAGCAAAGAAAGTCATCTTGCAAAAACTGACTTAGGCACTTCTTGTACCAAGGCATATTATATATATATATATATATATATATATATATATATATATATATATATATATATATATATTTATTTCCATTTGTTAGCAGAATCCTTGCCACTTAGATGATTTGCATAAAGTTATTTTTTATGATCAATTTCCGAAATTTTAAGTCAAAAAATTACTTAGGTATTAATGAAAATGTAGTATACTATGTTTAAAACGCAAATAATTTCGTTTGGAGGGCGAACCATTCCGGTGTATAGTTTTTTTAAAAGCCTTTAAACCCAAGTTGACTATTGTTCGAAAAATTTTCTCCATAGTTTAACATTGAGCTGAATCCAATATGGCTGCTACCAAGACTTCATCTGTATTCTAATTCTTACAATAAAAGAAGAGAGCTTATAGCAAAATTTTATGCTATTTGGTAAAAACACGTTTGTCGTTTCATATGACGCAGAAGCACGGGAAAGAAAAATTAAGGCATTTTTCAATACGGGTTTAAAATTTTGGATACATCTACAGTAAAACCTCGTTGATCCGGATTTCCGGATAATCCGGATCAGATTTGTAGATTTTTTTTTATTTAATGTTCACATTAGATAATAATTTTTAACTATGATAGCGAGAACGTAACTACAAGTTCGCCAAATATTCGCTTTTCAGTTTGATTCAATGTACAGTTCCTGCATAGATTGTACGATAAATTTTGGTAATAAAATGCTGTTTGTTAAATTTAAGAAAGCTTTACTAGAGTGTCATAGGGCGTTGACGTGGACTGACTCAGAAAAGTTATTTTTATATATTTTAATGTCTTGTAAACAATACTATGAAATTTTTTTACAAAACATAGTTTTTTATTGTAATAAATGGTAAGTCTACTAAGTTAAGGATTTTGTTTTGCTTATTACCCATATTACCCGGTTTATCGATTGTCCGGATTACCTATGGTCACAGTTAGTCCGGATAAATGAGATTTTATTGTACTTAAGTATTTTCATACTTCATTTCTTCTCACTAAGGTGACCGCCTACGTTCGGAGCCAATTTTTTTAAAAAAATTGTTTTTTTAAGGATTTTTTGGTCTCATATGGTAAAACAGCATTTAAAAATAAAAAATAAAAAAAAACTTTCCTGTAAACACCATACATTTTTATAAATTGGTCAATTTGAAGTAATTTTTAATGAAATTTAGCTAAAACGCTTATCACTCTGAACAAAATTCTAATGCTACTATTTTAATTTCCTTTACACACATGATACATATAACAGTTATCTTCAAAATGACCTACAATCTAGGAAAAATTTTAAAATGCAAAAATAATACAGACAATTTTATGTTCCAATATGAAAATTTTCCCCAATTCGTCATTCCTTTCCTCATAAAAACAGCCCCAAACAAAAAACTATTTATTATACATCAATTATTGTACGTCACTTCATTAACAATAGCATCTAAAACATTTCCTGAAAATTTTATCAAATTATATGCATGATTATCTGAAATATCATGATAACGGTAGAGATTTGTGCTAAAAAGCATAATTCTGAGAAAAACGCCTTTAAAGTTGTTTGTCACTTCAATTTTGTATTAGACGATGTTTTTTAAAATAGCTATAACTCTGCTTCTAATTGATGTAGAATGAATTTTATTATTATCACCCTACGCCACTTTAATTTCTAACCTCAACATGCTTCCACAGTTAACAACTAACTTCGTATGAAATCCGTTCTTCATTGCATAAATGGATCCAGAAGTGGACTTCTTCCTCTTTATGCGGATTAAAAAGACATAGCAAGAAAAGTTCAGAAATTTTCTCAGCATTATGGTTTATGCTAACGCTATCTGGCGTAAAATATTGGTTTTGATTCATGGCACCCAGGAAAAGATAAGGTGGTTCAATCTCCTTTGGCATCTTTCCATAGATGTGATACACCTACAGTTTTGGGATAAAAGGAGTTCGTTGCAATCAATGACTCTAGTTTTATGCAGCCATTTTCCGATATTTGTTTGTCCCCTATGATGTGAAAATGATCCCAGTAAGAAGATGGTTATCGATTTATTCTGTAAAATTTTTCTCCGTATGTTGTAAGATTATATTATAAAAGCACTGGATTAATAAAATGCAATACCATAATCTTAAAATATTACTTTTGTAACTGAGCTTCATTGATCTATCTGACAATTTATTTTAAAGTAAATATCTAGAGAATTTAATTTCAGAGAAACAATGTCTCAATAACTGACAACCACTTCCCCAGAAATCAATAACTGAATTTTCTACAACAACAGAAAATATTTTCCCTTCTTCCAATCAAACTTTGTGTAAACTAACTTCGTAAACTACAGGAATGATAATTAGAGTACAAGAACATAGGTTTTAGGGTACAGTTGAAAATTAAACTCAATAAATGAAAAACCCTTTCCCCAGAAAATCAATAACTGAAATTTCCTCTATAACTGACAGTAACTGAATTTTGCATAATAACTGCAATCTCTATCCCTCCTTCCAACAAAACTTTTCTAACTCCCTAAAAACTGGAGTAAAAATTAGAGTATTAAAACATGGGTTTTAGAGTACAACTGAGAATTAGACTGAAAAACAGAAAACACTTTCCCGCAAAAATCAGTAACTAAATTTGCCTCAATAACTGATAACCCTTTCCCCTCTTCTGACGAACCACTAAGTAAAGTAACTTCCTAAACTACTGGAGTGGGAATTAAAGTACAAACAAGAACACATGTTTTAGAGTACAATGGAAAATTATGAGAGAGTACAAGAGAGAAACAATAAATCTCAGTAACTGAAAACCCTTTTCCCAATAATCAGTAACTGAATTTTCCTCAAAAACTGAAAACCCTTTCCCTTCTTCCAACGAATCTTTGCGCAAAATAACTTCCTAAACTACTAGAGTGAGAATTAGGGTACAAGAACAAGGGTTTGAGAGTACAATTAAGAATTAGAGTAGAATAGAGAAATCATAAATCTCAATAGCTGAAAACCGTTTCCCCAAATATCAATAACTGAAAACCATCTCCCTTCTGACAAACATTTGCCTAACAAACTTCCTAAACTACTAGAGTGACAGTTAGAGTACAAGGACACAGATTTAGAATGAGAACCATTAATCAACGAAAATCCATCATACAATCTTCTTGCAAAATATTGTTTACATTATACGAATCTATGTTTATATGCATTACGTTTTACCATTGGACAAATATTCTGCATCTCAGTACAAGTATATCCCCAGAAGATGACAGATGGCATTGAATTTGATATCTCTCAATTTTGGAAACACAGCACTAAAGTGCTTTCGAATTTCAAGGTGTCACGAGCTCGGGATATTCGTAAACACGGCGAATTTTCGATTGGCTTTAGGAACTTGGAAACTCGTAGTCGTTGCTAACAGAGTAACGTTAAAAAATACACCCAGCTATCATAAGCAGTGCTAATGTGTCAGGTAAGTATAGACAAAATGAATATTACAGCAGTTTTCAGAATCTATAACTTTTTAATATTATTTAAATACCATCACAAAATTATCGAGCATTTGCTTTAAACAAAACTTTGGTCTATAGTGTTGTCTAGTTTGACCGGCATCCAAATGAAGCCACTAATTAATGGACTGCCAAGAATGCCAGCATTTTAACACAATTCTTCAGCAAAATATAAAGATATCGTACCCAGATTCTGTATTACTCGTAAGTTGAATTACCTCAGACGTACGTGTTTAAAATGAAACTTCGCCAATAAGTAGAGTGCAAACTTTTTTTTCTAACCACCCTTCCCTATCAATATTTAAATAAGACATCGTCTATTAGTTAATTTTTCTTTCATCTTTTTTTAGGGGATCTTGATGTCTCAAGAAACTAAAAATAAATGTCAGAAGTTTTTAATCCAAAATTTCTTTAGAAACTTTAAAATTCCCTTTTTTTCAATACTATGGAATCTAAAATTCTCCAATCTTGTGTGTGCTACCTCTATGTGTTAGTCAGTCAGTTAATTTAGTTACCCGATGTCAGATTCGGCAAAGTCATTTAAAATAATACATCCACACTTCGTCGGAGTTCAGCTGGATACCGAACTCGAGGATGACTCAAGTTCAGTCCATGTGATAGGCAGTTACTTGTGTTACAGTTAGATGTCAAACAAGCGTTTGATCATCTAGATAACTATTATTACAACAGGATTTATTTAAAAAATCAAAACTAATCCCCACAATTACGGAAAATCAGCAAAATTATAGAATTCCGCAATATTAAGGAAGAAAATTAAAAACAAGGGAAGTAAAAAAATAAAAATTGACTGTAATTATACATTTTTTTCTCATGTTCATAACACCTATCCACCCCAACATTCGAACCTAGAGCATATTTATTTATGGAAAGGAACACTTACCCGATATGCCACAGGGATACGCTTATATTATCCCTGTGGCATATCGGGTCTTCCGTTGTGGCATTCCGTTCTCTGGGAAAGAGCGGAAAAAGTTTTCAACATTATTAATACTGAAGTGAATTTATATATATATGTCAAATTTCGTTTCACGTTCGCTATTATATGAATTTATGGCCATTCTCCTTGATCATCATGAAGTATGCAGCGTTGTGGTAAGGCACTTCGTCATCTTAAAGAAACACAACATCATTCCATTAATTACTTTATTCCTTCGATTATTAAAGACATACCACTCTCCAATCTAGTATCGAAACATGGCAGCCGGCCATCTCAAAACACGGATCGATCTCACTATGCTCCTACCATAATTGTTTTCATCCCCGGTCTTCTTTTTCCCCCAACCTCGAAGAACGCGCGCTAAAACCCGTACTCCGAATGTTCGAGAGCCTTCTCAGCTGATCCAGCATTTTCTGGCGTAATCCTACCCGCCAAATCCACCAAGGCTACTCTGCTCTATTAATAGCTTCTACGGCCTTCCCTCCACCAATTCTTCGTTTGCATTTCCGTGCTATCTTATTTCACGGACAAGTAACGTCATCTATTGACTTATTATCAAACTACTCTTATTAAATGTGGATTATTCCGGTGTTTAAAGTTTTACTCGGATTATATGTGGAACCCCCCCCTTTTTTTAGGTCCCTTAAGTATCCTAACCTTTAAAAAACCTTATATATATATATATATATATATATATATATATGCAGTAACGAGAAAGTGAACCATGTTCATTTTTTGGCCATTTCGTACTAGCACTGCCATGATACAGAAAAACACTAAATTTTTCAGTGCAGTGGTTAACCAAGTCCGTAGTATAAATTTTACGTTATTGAAGCAGAAAACCCAGATCCGATCAAGTCAAAGGTCAATTAATTACAGTTAAGTTTAGGGATCAGTTTTCTCAGAACTGACTCTCATGGACTTTGTTCACTTTAACTATGAACCCTCAATATATCTATATATATATATATATATATATATTCCAGTCATATATTTCGTCATACTATTGATAAAACAAAAAACAATTATTTATTTGACCGTATTTACCACAGAATTAATAAATGGAGATAGCACATTTATCATTTATAATATCTTTTAGCTGCATTTTAGGACTTTTTTTTTCTTAGTTTTAACTGGACAAAGGGCCGCAAATTTAATTCGTAAATCCTAGAATGAAGCGAAGACTTATATCATTTAATATTTTTTTCTTTCCTTTATGTTATACTTTTTAACGTTTGAATAAATGAATTCTCCCTGCATTACTATGACGAAATTAAACGTGGTATTTGAAAGTAAAAGCTGCAAATATTATATTTACTAAACAAAGAAATATTTATCAAACTAACTAAAGAGAAAATTAAGCTGACATAATAAAGCATTTCCCTCGCTTTTTACAGCTAAACAAATTACAACATTAAGAATATATTGGCTGACCAGGCACAAATGTATTCATATCGACACACGCAAGAGGGAATTCGGAGTTTAATATTCTTCACTGAATTTCTTGCCTGTGGCAATTAATTGTTTTTATGTATATCTTCTTTGAATCAAGCCAAACAATATTTCAAGCTTTCATGCGATTTCCATCTGAATGGAAATTAGAAAGTCTTTAACACGTGAGAAACAAAGAACTCCAGAACATATTTTTGTAATTTATTTAATAATCCTGGCTTTTCTAAAAACCCACAGAGATTGGTTAAAACACGCGAGACCGCTATCTCGTTTTAACAAAAAAAAAAAAAAAATGTGAATTCAATACGAGGGATTGCAAAGTGATTTATTCTCCACACTGTAATGAAGCTTTTACAAAGGGGAAGTAGAATGATTTCACTTCATGAATTTTTCAGGAAATAGTGTATGCTTTATTGACTAAATGCTATGTCATTTTATTCTCCCATTTCTACTCTTATACGATCAATTTTATTCCCCCATTATACTAAGTTTAATGTCTTTTTTAGAGGGACAAGAGAATGCAGAATTGCTTTTATAGAATTCACATGATTTGAAAAGAGTCATCGTGTTATCTGAAAGCATTAATGTTTATTACCTTTAAAATGATTTGTAATATCTTGGCTTTTTCTTGGCTCTAGCTAACCCGATATGTCAATTCGACGTTAGCTGCAAGAAATTGTGCACGTGGAGATGAAATAATATAAAACAAAAAGAACCCCAATTTTATGTCTTACTTTTTCAAAACCAAGAATAAATAAGACAAGTTATTGAGTTGTTCTATGCGAAAGATGTAAACAATTCACGAAGTACTACAATATTTATTCATTTGATTAGAATTACTTTTATAAAATTCGAAAAGTAATCTTGTTATCACAAACTGGATGTCTCAATTAGTACCCCAACTTTATAGTACAATTCACGAAGCACCACAATATTTTTTCATTTGACAAAAATTACTTTGATAAAATTCACAAAGTAATTGTGTTATCACAAACCGGATGTCTCAATTGGAACCCTAACTTTATGCCTTACTTTTCCAAAACCAATAATAAATAAGACAAATTATTGAATTGTTCTATGCGGAAGATGTAAACAATTCACAAAGTACCACAATATTTTTTTTATTTGACTAGAATTATTTTCATAAAATTAGCAACGTAATCGTGTTATCACAAACCGGATGTCTCAATTAGTAATTTTTTGCAACTAGGAGCGTGAAAGTAGAAAATACAAAAAGAAAACTTGGTACCTTGTTTCTCTAAACCAACAATAAGAAAAGACAGGTAGGTTATTTAATTAAGTTAAATTCCTGAATTAAAACAATTCATGAAGTACGACATCATTATTTATTCACAAAAATTATTTTGATAAAATTCACTGAATTAGATAAAGTAATCATGTTATCATTAAGCATTAAAGAATTATTAAGCTTCATATGATGATTTATCATCTCGTATTTTTATGGGTGTAGTTAACCAGATGTCTCAATTTGAAATTGGTTGCAAGTATGATAGATCTGAAGTGTGAATGTAGAAAATATTGAAAGAAAACTTGGTACCTCGTTTCTCAATACCAACGATAAGAAAAGACAGGCTGTTAAATTGAGCTTAAACAACTGAATTTAAACAATTCACGGACTACGAAAGTTATTTATTTACCAGAATTACTTTGATGATGTTCACTAAATTCGACTAGAGTAATCATGTTATCACTAAGCAATCAAGAACTGTTAACCTTCATGGTGTTGTTGTTGTTTCTAATGCCCCCTGGCCAGAATTTATCCCATACCAGGTCCATATAGGCTAGCGTGCTGAGGTGTGCGGTTCTCGTTTATACTGGCACCACAAGGGTCGGAATCCAATTTAGCCAAGTGCTAACGCAATTTTGACCAAGCGACCCCAGGGACGGCATCTGGGGAGATGGTACCCTCTCCCACCCTCTCTGACCTCATAGAGGGACTTTTCGGTCTACGGATTTAACGTGCCCATATCCGGTCTACACACGGAGGTATTTAATGACGCTTGTCGGTATTTGATCCGAGCACCCTTAGCATCGAAAGCCGACGCGCTACCATTAGGCTACCTCGAGCCCTAACTTTCATATGATGAAAGATACCTTCTCTTTTTACGGCTATACTAAACCATATATCTTAATTTGACATTGTTTGCAGGTATAACAGATCTGAAGCGGGAATGTAGAAAATATAAGAAGAAAACTTTGTACCTCGTAATTCATGGTGCACTAGAGTATATTTTATCCTTAAGCATTGAAGAACTATTAACTTTCAAATGAGGAGAGCTATCTAGTCTTTTTATGGCTGTAGTTAACCAGATGTCACAATTTGAAATTGTTAGCAAGTATGGTGGATCCAAAGTGTGACAGTAGAAAATATGAAATTAAAACCTGGTTCTTCTGTTCTCAAAACACATAATAAAAATGACAATTTATTTTACAGCCCTAAACAGATGGATTTAACCAATTAACGGAGTATAACATTATATTTTCATTTGACTATATTTACTTTGATAAAGTTTACAAGATTTGACACAAGTAACGCTGCTATCGTTAAACATTACAAAAATATTGATTGTCAAATAAGGAAAACTATCCTGTCTTTTCCATGGCTCTAGGTTACCAGATGTCACTATGACGTTAGTTACACGTATGATGGATCCAAGGTGAAAAATTGATTAAAATTCTAAAAAAAATTGATACTACTCTATTCGAGTCTAAGAATGAATGAGACATGTTATTTGGTTGTTCTAAAAAGGTATAACGAAGCAATTTAATGATCATCACAGTGCTTTATATTAAAAATTTGACTAGAATAATTTACGCAATTTCTTTTAACCGACAGATGTAAGAGCTTCTGTCGCATAAACTTAACGGTGAACGTACAAAGAAATGTTATAAAATACATCTTTAACTCGGTATTCTACAGCTATTGAAAGAAACTCGATTCCTTCTGATCAGACTGATTTTAATAATCCCGTTTAATCATAAAATACCAGGGTTTTAACATTTTTTCCTGCAAAATAAAAATAATTTTGGCATAAACAATTTTTTTCAGAGGACAAGTCTAAATTATGAGCTTCTTTCACATAAACTTAATGATGAACATACAATGAAATATTATTCAATACGCCTTTAACTCGGTAGCCTTCTGCTATTGAAAGAAACTCGTTTTCTTCTGTTCAAACTCATTTCAACAATGCTATTAAATTCCCCTAATAGTTTCCGTGTTCTATGTATGTATCTGTCATGGAACGCTTCCGGAGCGACCGCTTCATAAATATATCAGCCTATGGCATCCATTTTGTTTTATGAGATAGGCTTAACAAGTTAAAAGTTCAAAACGATTATTTGCTATCTAAACCCAAACAATTTATTAGAAACAACGTAATATCGACACAAATCAACTTTATTTCGATTTTTAGACAGCTGTAATAAACGGTTATGACACTTAAAAAACAGCTCGCCACCGTTTATAAATGTTCTCAGCATAAAATATCCTTTCATTGTAACGTATTTTGGTTGTGATTTTCATATTCATTAGAGAATTATCTCTTTTCCGCCACGTTTCGTGTTATCATAGTGTTTCAATTAAATTAATAACAAGTATTCGTTTTATATACTCAGAACTTGAAAATGCAAACACGAGTGAGTCATTCATACACCGTGATTCATTCATCGTCGTTAATTTAAGAAAAATTGAATCAGAGAATTTTTTTTCACAGTAAAACAGTTTTAAGAGTGTTTAATTGAATATTTCTAAATTGCCAACACACGAGGCTTTCAGGCGATTTTTCGTAAAGCATTCTATTACGATGATAATGTTTTTAATTTCTGTTTATTATTGTATTTTTAATATTACTTTTAATAGTACTTTTATAACGATTTGTATTTTACTATCAAGTTTTGACGGGTACTTTCTAGTCATAAAATATCAGAGTTTTAGTGTAATAGAAATGAGTATCATTCATGCAAGAAAGTTTTTATATTCACAGTGCAACTTACCTGATGCTTTATTGCTTGGTGCTTAAGTGCCAGCCTCGGTAGAAGCAAAATGGATATTTCCAAAAGAAAGTTTGCACATTCAAAACAGGCACGTGAGGAATACCTCGCTCTGCAAATACACACGTTTCAGCCTCTAAAGCGGCCTTTGTTTGGAAACTACCTAAATCGAAATTCAAAAGAGATGGACTGATGCCAAAAGGTTCGAGCGATACAGGCTTATTGAATTCAAATCAGCTAGCCGGAATAAGCTTTTGTGTTTCGAGCTGCTTGACTAAAACAGGTTGGATGGAGCTTTTCACTGGGAGCTCGGGAACAAGCATTGGAGCGCTTGTTCGTTCGCAATTCGTTATTTACGCAACATCAAGGTGCGCACGAAAGACCCAGGCAAAGTGAATTTTGAGAAATCTGGAGACTTAAGATATGTTATGAGAGATTTGCCGACGGAATGAGTTAGTTTCAACAAAGTAAACAAACGTTCAAATCCTTGATTCCGTGAAACAGTCAGTGATATAAAAGTGAAGAACTGAGTAGCTCGTTTTGATTTATAATATTAATACAAGTATTGTTATCTTAAATGGAAAGCAATATTTAATAAAACCATAGTTAATGTATAGTTATGCCGGATCAAAGAATAGTTACTATATAATTATATGAATTATTTATGTACTTGGTTTTCCATACAAATAATAACAATTAAATGCTGTTACTAAATAAGCTATATAATTGTCATTCATAAGCGTATTTCTTAAATTGAATGAATACTTAATTTTCGATAAGTTGTCGTAACAAAAACAATAATTGCGATGTCTGCTATTCATACAAGGATGACAAAAATAATTTTCTGTAACGAAGCAATTTAAAGATCATCTCAGTGCTTTTTATTATTAATTTGCCTAGAATAATTTTGGCATACACTATTTCTTTTAACCGACAGATTTAAAATTATGAGCCTCTTTCATATAAACTTAATGAGGAAGAAACAACGAAATGTTATAAAATACGTCTTTATCTCGGTAGTCTACAGCTATTGAAAGAAACTTCTTTGAATTCATGATATTATTTTATAACTTGTCTGTTATATTTTTAATAATTAGTCTATTCTTTGTAGCTTTCTGTAACACAGGGTTATTTGTAATTCATAATATTTTATACTATTTCGACGAAATCATGTGACAAAAAATAGTGTATTCACAGTACAGTAATTCATATGGAATATATATGTATGTATGTATGAATATATATATATACACACATATATATATATATATATATATATATGTATGTATCTATGTATGTATATATACACACACACACATATATATATATATATATATGTGTGTGTGTGTGTGTGAACAAAAGATTCATTTAACAGCTTTGTGAACTAAAAGCTTTGGCAGTTCTAAATTGTTTGTTAAAAAATAAATCACAGTGTTGTTTTCACTGCGATTACAAATTGAAAAACAATCATGTCAGACATAACATTTTAAAAGTAAAAATTAAGTTATTTACAATTCAGAAATAACATTTGGAAATTAAAATAAAAACTTTCTTTATCTACTCGGTTTTAAATATAATGCTTTGCCATACCTTAAAAAAGGCCGCCAACTCCCGTTTCAGCTTCACAAAACCCATGGTTTTTATGTATCCTCAGAGTGTATATAAACGAAAAGACCCACGCTGTATCGATGTTTCTATGGCATCAGTGGCAGCACGAGATATCTTCCGCTCGTCAAGCAACACATCCTTGGGAGCCGAACGCGATCAATGATTAGATTTGGCTCGCGTATTGGGCCCTAATGGAATGTTATGAGATGATACCTCGCTATGTTTATGCCCCGCTTATCTGGGGGTTACGATGAGGCGACAGAATTTCAACATCTTGTAAATAAATAAACGAATAAAATATAACATTTTTGTAACCGAAAGCGTGGAACGAGGAAAAATAACTATGGAGTGGAAATTTTAAGATTCTCTCCGATAGGAATGCGATAAAAAGTGTTTACATTTTTATCGGATTGTCCAGTGAGAACTAAAAAAGTGGATGAAGATGTTATTTTATTTACGGTATTCAGGCGTTAATGATGATAAGAAAGAGATCATTATCTCCTGAATTTTCTTCCACTACTACAGTTTTCTTCGTTGTGTATTATTACATTAACAAGAATAAAATGCATATCCGAAGCACACTATTTCAGAACAATTTGTAAACCATCTTCAAATTAACACAATTCCCACCATCTAAAAAGGAAAGTTTGTTGCCCGAGTCTGCAGAAAAAATTTTTGTCTGGTTAAAACATACTAAAAAATAAATGTGCATGTTATATTTGTTCACACAGTACCTCAAAGGTATTTTAAATACAGTTAGATTTCTAAGTGTCCAGGTCCAATAAATCAAGGTGCCATTAATATGAGGCCCTTTGTGAAGTTTCTTGACAATTTTCTTCTTCTATCTATTTTCTTTTCCTGCAACTTTGGAGACATTAATGGCCCAACTAAGACGTCTATATAACCTACGACTGGCAACAGACATTTTTAGTTGGGGATCGAAAATTCCCGAACTTTCTTATGAATTGGCTTAGGAATCGCGTGAAGAGGAAAACTGATTCAGGATAAGAAAAATTTTTCAAGTGGAGGTACGGCGGAGCCAGAGACTCCATTTATATACATAGAGAAGCAAACCGAATTATCTTAATTGTTTTGAATATTTTGATTGCTATAATTGTTTCGAACTGTTTTAATTGTTTTTAAAGGCCTTTAAAAAATATACATTTATTACTTTTTATAGTGCATTTCTTTTATTGCAGTTTCATTACTTCAAATTTACCTTAGCCAATACACACAATAGATAATACTCATTAACACCCAAAACAAACAAACAAACAAAGTGGGGCGCGGTGGCCCAGATGGCAAGAGCAGCGGGCCAGTGATCTGAACTACCCTGGTTTGATGCTCGTCTCTGCAAATTCACCACTGTGTTCACTAATGGTGACCGGGGCACGTAAAATAGGTCGTGGCTACAATGTCCTTTAAGTTCTCAAATTTACCTCTGGAAGTGTGGGATCAAGTGTTCCGGTCTTGTCACTTGACTCGGTTCAAAATTACGGGACCGATGCTCTTCGAGGTCAAGTCAGACTTCAGCCCTAGTGGTACCTCCCCTTAAAGTGAAGCTGCTTACTACCCTTCGCCAAGGACCTAGGATTTCAGGACATAGGTCCTTATGACTTGGTGTAGGCTTTCCTACACCAAGGGGATTGGAAACAAGAACACAAACAAAAGATCATATCACAAAGTTGTTAACGTTCAGAACACGAATCCACGGATTCCCTCCATTTACGACTAGATGTTCATAATCTAGACTTTCCGTTATGCTAGATATCAAGCAAAATGAACGGATTACACATTACTATTTCCCATATACAGAACATGACACACACAAAACTCTCTATAAGTCATGTGTCTGGTTGTTGGAAAATTCCTTAAAAAGATAAAATTGAAAATATTGAGCTATAATTTAATCTCATTTGTTTCCTTTATTCAGCAAAGTTTTGGAAATTTTAAAACGTGTTAGAAAAAAATAAATAATGATATTGCACATCCAAACTTAGTTATGAAGGTAAATAAAAAATTTTTCAATCTTCATTTCAATTAGAGTTGCTTTCAGATGAAGAAAATAGACTAATTTTTAATCCTAAAAGCACACAGAACCATGTTTTTATATACAGGGTTATCAGGAAAGATTCATCCGAATTCAAAATTTAATATTTTCCATAATTACAAACAGATAATTATAATTAATATGTCTTTGTAAAGGAAAAAAAATTTTTTTTTTTTTCACAGGTGTTCGATATGACTTCTTTTAGTCAGCTGTATAATATCATTGCGATATGCCATTTCTCGCTAAACACGTTGTAATGTTTCATCATTAACTGTTTGTAAAGCATCACAAATGCGTTGTTTAAGTTCGGGCACACTTGTTGGCAAAGGTGGTATGAACACAAGATCTTCGACATATCCCCAAAGGAAGAAGTCGCATGGGGTTAAGTGCAGTGACCTAGGAGGGTAGCTGTGTAGGACCAAATCATCTGCTGCACTGCGACCAATCGGCTACACAGCTACCCTCCTTGGTCACCGTACTTAACCCCAATGTGACTTCTTCCTTTGGGGATATATCAATGATCTTGCGTTCATACCACCTTTGCGTACAAGTTTGCCCGAACTTAAACAACGCATTTGTGAGGCTTTACAAACAGTTAATAGTGAAACATTACAAAGTGTTTGGCAAGAAATGGCATATCACAATAATATTATACGGGTGACTAAATGAAGTCATATAGATTACCTGGGGGGAAAATTTAACATTTTTACTTTACAATGACTTATTAATTATAGTTTACTGTTTGTAATTATGGAAAATATTAAATTTTGTAATCGAATGATTCTTTCCTGATATCATTGTATGACCCTGTATATCATTGTATGCATATGTCTTAAGTGTACACGTTATATTTACTTGTACACTTAAAATACCTAAAGAGTATTCTAAACACAGATGGTTTTTGGTATTTCCAGGCCCTGTAAAGGAAGTTGCACTTAATCTAAGGACATTTGGGAATTTCCCTGGCCATTTTGTTCCCTTCGTCTATTCTTTTATACGAGTTATACTATCCTAAAAACCTTCGCCAGAGCAAAATATTTATTTCGCCTTTAATGTGAAATTCCACCTATTAAAATGCGGCCATAATGAGTTAAACAGAAGGGAAAAAAAGACTCACGTATTATTTACCAAATACACGAATCCGCAGAGATTAGCATATTCAATACAAACAAATCCATTCTAGACACAAACTGATTCCAGAATCAGCATAAAAACAAGAGAGGATTCCGTGCACCGATTCCGTCTCTCCCGTTTCGGTTTTATTTGCTTTGCATTTTAAAATAGATCACTTCAATAACTAACAGACCATGTAAGGGAAAAAATGCGATTGACTCCGTGACCAAGTTCTAAGTGAAGCGGCAAAAGGAAGGACCTGTGATATATGACTCACGTTTTTCGAAAATAAATAATTTGTAACAAACCGCTGACGTCAGATACAAAGGTTTTGAAGACCGAAAAGCTGAATTTTTACGATATTGTAAACATGTGGTGATCAACCTCTTTATGGAATCGTTAACAAAATACAGGGTGTTCGGGCTAAAAGTTTCCAAAAGTTATGGCTAATTTTTACGGAACTACCCATTAGAAATTTTTAAAAAAATATTTAAATGGAAAACACATCTCACCAAGTTTTGATATCAATCATAGATTTCTATGCGTGCACCTTTTGTAGCACGACAAACGTCTAAATGGTTATCCTGTTTGTTTTCTCCAAGTGTTTCGTAGCATATCAGGAGTTATTAAACGAAACTGCTCGAATGATACGCCTCTTAAACTCTTCCACAGTTTAATTTTTTTTGTTTATACACAACGCATTTAATGAATCCCCAAGCGAAAAATCTAATAACTCCAGATATGCTACGAAACACTTAGAGAGAACTGGATTACCATTTAGACGTTAGTCGTGCCACAAAAGGTGCACACATCGAAATTTATGATACTACTAGCTGAGTGGCAACCCGATGTGTTGCTTTTTTTTATTTAAAATGAAATGGCTTTATATCTTAAAGATTAAAAACTGTTTATTCCCTTTTAAAAATATATTAGATTTTTAAAAAAAATAATTATTTAAAATTTCCTTTTTCAAATTTTGTATTTTAAACAAAAAAGCTCATTCAATTCCAAAAAAATTCTAAAGGCTTTAACTTCTCCTTTCCTAAAACTAAAATTATCTCTGGTACTTCAAATTTATTTCAATTATGTTCTTGTAATATGTTCTTGCACCCGACGGCGGCTGGTTTCGAGCCCGGGACCTTAGGATTAGACGTCAGGAGCGATACCTCTGAGCCACCGTTACTTCGGCGAACGGAACTTTGAGAAACGGAAAGGAGCTGGCCCACCCGGAATGTCAACTTTTTCTGCTGTCCTCTTCTATTGAGTTCGGCAGTTTTAATTGAATAATTATAAAAGTTTAAATTTTTGAAAGTTGAGGATAGCATCAGTGCACGCGTCTCGGCCGTCCGCGTATATCGGTACCAGTCGCGATATCCTGCTATGCTCGGTTCGCGAGATTAGCCCGTCCCCGTGTCTGCTAACTAACAAACTAACATTTGTTTACCTTCAGCTGTTAATAGTAAGATGATCGAAATCTATGATTAATATTAAAACTAGGTGAGATGTTCTTTCTAGTTAAATAATATTTTTTAAATTCTAATGGGCAATTCCGTAAAAATAAGTCATGACTTTTTGGATACTTTACCCCGGACTCCCTGTATTGTCTACAATGTACTACAACTTAATAATGGGTTAACATAGCTATAAAACTTCCGTCTGTTTATAAGCCAATTAATCCCCGAGTGTGCGTAGATTGGTAGAAAAAGAAAGTAGTGATACTGCTAGTGGAAGAAATGCAACAGGTAAAGTTTAATGTCTTGGTACGATCTTAAAAACAATGTGTTTTTGTTGTGGCTTAAGTCCCCTCCCCTCCGGCCGAAATCATGACACACCAGGTCCATAAATTAATGCGGCTCCAGTTTACAAATGCACCACAAGGGCCGAAGTCCGACTTAGCCAAGTTCCGTCTCATGGTGCATATACATTGGTACAGAGTTCTCTCCCCGACTCCTGTCATCACATTAGTCACGGTAACATTAGACACGGTATTTAGAACCACCCCCATTCCCGCTCTTTGATCTGGTGTCTCCCCCGACCCCGCTCGACACCATTTGACCCGCTGACCCCACTCTCTTTCTTTGATGGACCGCCAGAGACGACGATCCACGCATAGAACAGAGTACATAGAGACATAAATCACTGGCAGATGCAGAGAACGCTGTACCAATCTGTATGCGCTATCACAGTTTTCACCCCGCACCCCCAGGGGTGACATCTGGAGATCTCGTACCCTCTGTCTCCTTCTGACAAGATGGAACGGCTTTCCGATCTACGGATTTAACGTGCCCATATCCGGCTTAGACAAGGGCATTAAATGGCGCTCCTCGGGACTAGAACTGATCACGGTCCGAAGCCCAACGCGGCTGCCTCGGCCACTAGGTCTGAGGCCACTAGGCTGCCTCGGACCACTGTAAAACAATGTTTTTATCATGACAAAGACATTCACGATACAAACACAATCATTTCGTTACAACATCCTGGGAAGTCATTTAATATAAATTCAGGTAAAAAATTGCACTTTTTAAAGGAACGTAAAACATTCTATATGCGAATCTACCTGAAATTCTCTTTTACCTGAAATTCTTTAAATATATTCTATGTGTAATACATTCATATATCTAATATATTCTATCAAATGCCTTCTATCTCTCTTTCTACGGGAGACCTTAATATATCTGTACCCCTTTCAAGTACCCCAACAATCTTTTCAAATACCAAGTATTACTTTCTGATACATAACGTAAATCTCTTTTTCATCCGTTCATCCATATAATGCCTCATTCAATTGCCTTCTAATATCAGCACTCTTTTCAAGTACCCTGTCCCTTTTAATCTATATATACTTTTACATCAAATACCTTCTCTACCAGGCTTATATTAAATGTCTTCTACCTAGCCTTCTCTATTCCGTCTCTACTTTTATGAAGTATTTTCTCCTCTATGTTTATTTTAAGTACCTTAATCTATCTATATTTCTACCCATTGCCTCGATCTATCTATATTTCTATCCATTGCCTTCATATGTATGTGCTTCTATTAGATGCTTTCATATTTTATCTCCATCTATCAAACGCTTTCATTTCTCACGTGCACCTTTATGAATCCCAGTGTATTCAGCGAGGGTTAATAGCAATGCCCTCTTCTAATAGTAATCCTACAAAGGGCATTAATAAATCTGTTCTTCTATTCAGGGCTTTACATTTATTTTTTTTCTTCTACCTCTGGATCAGTTAAGTGTTTTCTGTCTCTGGATCAGTTAAGTGCTTTCTGCCGATAATTTCTGTCTTTAATTTGGCTGTCTACCAAATGCTAAACAGTGCTTACATCCTGAATGATATTAGTTAAAATTTGAGCTTTCTGAATAACACCGTGGAATAAAACTTTACGGTAGGTCTACGGTAATTTAAAATGATACACTTTGAATTTCTTTCAAATTTAAGCCAATTTTTTTTTCTAAATAGGTCAGATTTCGCGTAAATTATCACAAATATTGTAGATTTTTTTTTAAATAACGATTTTCAAAAAAGTTTCATTGTTGCAGAATATGAAATAATTGAGGGAAAGAGGATAAAGCTCTAAATGTTGCTTATACATTGGGCAAATCACAAGGAAAGATCTCTCTCTCTCTGTCATATATATATATATATATATATATATATATATATATATATATATATATATATATATATATATATATATATATGTATGTATGTATGTATGTATATATATATGTGTGTGTGTATATATATATATATATATATATATATATATATATATATATATATATATATATATATATATATATATTTATATATATATGTGTGTGTGTGTGTGTCAGTTAGCTAAATACCTAGTCTATGTCTCGTATATATTTGTATATTTTGTATATTTTATAATAACAAGTTATTAAAAGGTCATTCCGTATTTGGGAATTTATCTTTTTGGAGTCTCACCAAGTAAATAAATATTTAAATACCTAAAGCAAAGTACAGATCTATGAATATATAATAGATTTGTAGTTCTGCAGTTTTGGTTCCAATTACATTGAACCAACGTATTCCTCTGTGTCGAAAATAATTTGCTCATCTATTTTTCGCTACATATGAACACATGGTTTCCTTCACGAAGTATTGCTAAAGCAAAATCAAAAGTAAAAAAAAAACGATTTAAATATTCAATTCAGGCAACATCTCCAACCATCCGATGAGGCACGCTATCGAAAAGCGTATCAAACTCGCTTATGAATCTGATGATGATGAAATTTTTTAAAGCACTTCAAAGAAGCAATGCATATTCAGTAATCACTAAGAATTTCCGACTTTCAAGACGAAATTTTACCTCGGTTTATTTTGACTAAACATACATATTAACGTCTTCTCGGATACACCTTCACATTTGTTTCTCGTTACCATAGCAAACACAAATACCAACTTCAGGAGCTGCCTCGAATCACATGCACCAAAGAGCAAAAAGCTTAAAAGGACGCTTCTAAATTATGATTCTTCAACCATGGCAGAGATTTTCTAGAAAATCTCTGCATCTAAATCATAAACTAAACGATTCTCTAATGGTTGGTTAAAATTACTCGCCTCTCGTTTCGGGTGAATTTTGTTGAAAGGCAAAGTACGTGCATGGGTTTTGAGATTAGAAGTATTTAGCATCGCACTCAAGCAGTAGTGAGACCACCATTTTGTTTTTAGTTTGGTGGATACTTGAATGTTTTCTCAACAGAAAGTACTTCCAAAGTGTTCAAATCATAAAAGAACTAAAAATAGATATTTCCTCAAAAATGAGTTGATTTTACTAGTAAAGAGTCTGTAATGCCGTCATAGTTTGTATAATTAGAATTCAGCTTTACTATAAGATCTGTCTTTTAATCGAAATTTTTTAGCACCCTAAAGAGTAGTTAATCACATGGATGGAGAGCTCCAGCCATCCATCCATCCATCTATCTATCTATCTATCTATCTATCTATCTATCTATCTATCTATCTATCTCTCTCTCTCTCTCTCTCTCTCTCTCTCTCTCTCTATATATATATATATATATATATATATATATATATATATATATATATATATATATATATATATATATATATATATATATATATGAGTGCGTGTGTGCTAGCTAAATATCTAGTTAATATATAGACCCCTTGTTGTATATTTTATAACAACAAGATATTTAGATCATTTCGTATTTGGGAAATCTTTTCCGTGACTCACCAAATAAATATAAATTTAAATATCTAGAGCAAAGTACAGATCTATGAATATAAAATAGATTTGTAGTTCTGCTGTTTTGGTTCCAATTACATTGAAACAAATTCTCTTACAGATAAATAAATATAAATTTAAATATCTACAGCAAAGTACAGATCTATGAATATAAAATAGATTTGTAGTTCTGCTGCTTTGATTCCAATTGCATTGAAACAAATTCTATTACAGATAAATAAATATAAATTTAAATACCTACAGCAAAGTACAGATCTATGAATATAAAATAGATTTGTAGTTCTGCTGTTTTGGTTCCAATTACATTGAAACAAATTTTCTTACAGATATCTAACTCACTTTCCTCGAACACAATAGACAGAAGTAAGCGTCAAATGTGCGCACAGTATGGAGCATACAAATTTTGACTATAATAAATACAGCTGAAATAAATTATGCTTATAGGTAGCATATCCGTTTTCTGTAGCTCCCTTTCTTTACACATTACATCATTTAACAGTAAAACATGTGGAGGATTTAGTTTAGCTTCCTTCAGCTTGAGTTTGGCAAAGCAGCACAAGCACAGTCTGCCTAGTTAAGGCAATGTCTTGTCAAAGAGGCAAATCTCTATCGTATTCCCCCTCTTCCCTTTCTACCAAAACTCTCTAGGGCTTTAGAAGTTTCTGACGCTGAGAGGGATGTTTCGAGTGATATATTTAAGCTCTGGAGATGAACCGGGGAGAGGAATTCAAGAAGCTGAGGAAAAGAGGGAAGTGAAGAGGCTTGATCATTTGAGTATCAGTGAACCATATTTAATAAGAGTTATATTATAGGATAATTCAGGACTATAACGAAGAGAAATGAGTGAAGTCGAGAAACTTGATCGTCCGAATATAAGATGAACAATATTCAATCAGGGTTATATTATTGGTTGGTTCTTGTCAGTAGCGAAGACAAGTGAGTAGAGAAGCTTGATCGTCCAAATATCAGTGAAACATATTAATTAGGGCTATATTTTGGGCTGGTTCGTGGCAGTAGCGACGGTAGGGGAGTGAAGTCGAGAAGCTTGATCGTCCGACTATAAGTGTCCCACATTAAATCAGGGTCATATTCTTGGTTGGTTCTTGTGGCGAACACGAGTGAAGTCGAGAAGCTTGATCGTCCGAATATCAGTGAAACATATTAATCAAGGCTATATTTTTGGCTGTTTCGTGACAACAGCGATAACAAGTGAGTGAAGTTGAGAAGCTTGATCGTCGAATATCAGTAAAACTTATTAATCAGGGCTATATTCTTGGTTGGTTCGTGACAGTAGCGAAGACAGGAGAGTGAAGTCGAAGAGCTACACACGTTAAATCAGGGTGCTACACATTAAATAAGAGTTATAACTCTTGTTTACTTCGTAGTAATAACATTTCACTTCTTGGAAGTAAGAAGGCTTTTCCTAAAGTACATTTTCAGATTATCATATTTCAGGGACTGATGAAGCAACCACGGAGATATAGCACTTAAACTTACTTAAACAAAAGTTTAAAATAATTACAAGATAAAAAGAACGTTTTATATACCACGTTTTTAAATTTTCTGTTGAATCATATAAACTTGACAATTCTATGTATTAATAAATACTTTTTTAAAAGTTTTTTGATCAATTATCCCATCAACTTGAAAGAAAATGATCGGCCTGCACTGTGAACAAAATGCAAGGATGTACCATGAACCCCGCAGTTCTGTACCTCGGAAAAAAACTCTTCGCCAAGGGGCAGGCTTACGTCGCATTAAGCCGAGTTAGAATTTTGGAAAGACTGCCCATCGAAGAGTTTGACTGCTCCAAACTTACTAGAAAGACCTTATTTCGCCAAATCCCAATTTTAATATTTTCATATTTAATTATTTTTTACTTGTATTTATTTTTATTTTTCTCTCTTAATTGCACAAACCTTCACTTAATTATTTTTTTCACTTTCTTTTATTTAATTTTAATCACTTTTTAGTCGTTTCCACTATCCACAGACTTTATAAACTGCTTACTTTTATAACTTTTTTTTTATTTTTCGCACAATATTTTTGTAAACAAACTAAATTCACATGTATTCTGTTTTCAAAATCGTCAAACGCCGTTACGCAAAAGTGCAAGCATTGAATTCAATCGAAGCACCACCTTGCGCATTTTTCTGCTTAAAGATGGCTAAAAGTATTAAAAGAATACATTGCCATCGTGTTCTGACCTATTCTAAAAGTTTCAAATGTATAGCTATTCGAGAAGTTAGTTAAAAGTCGATTGCAAGACTTGTACTGGACAAACAAGAAAGCGAGTTAATAAAAACGTGGTAATAACAAATATATTACAAGATAAAAAGAACTTTTTATATACCATGTTTTGAAATTTTCTGTTGAATCATATAAACTTGACAATTCTATGTATTAATAAATACTTTTAAAAATTTTTTTATGAATTATCCCATCAACTTAAAAGAAAATTAAGTTAATTGGAAGTTAACTTGCGTTTAACTTTTCGTTCCCATCCCAGCCGATAGATGGCTGCACCAGTCTAGAAAACAAAATTAACTGGAAATGAATTCAAATCTGCTTAAAGATGGCTAAAAGTATTAAAATAATGCATTGTCATCGTGTTCTGAGCTATTCTAAAAGCTTCAAATGTCTAGCTAGTCGGGAAGTTAGTTAAAAATCGATTGCAAGATTTGTACTGGACAAACAAACACACACACACACACACACACAAACAAGCAAGAAAGCGAGTTAATAAAAACATGGTAAAAATAATGAAGAAAATGGCCATTGTTAGGGATTGATTCTTTTTTATTTTTCATGGCTCGGACGCATCCTAGTGTTTAGAACGTTGGAATTCGGTATGGAGGGTTCTCGGATCGAATCCCGAGAAGCATCACTTAACCTTTAGCTTACGGTGGCCAGTTTTCTAATTCCCTCTTTAGAGCGGAAAATTTCATAACCCCTTTGTAAGAACGGCCATTAAGGGTGTTATATATATATATATATTCTTGGGTACGTACTCTTGGGATACATGCTATCCCACCCCGTAAGGAAAATGTTAATGCTCCTTGTGTGCATTGAGCATGGGCACGTTAAATCCGTGGGCGGGAAAGTCCCTCCATGGGGTATGTGGGTGAGAGGAGGGTACCAGCCAACCAGATGTCGCCTTTTGGGGTGCTCTGTCCAAATTGAGGTGGTTCCAGGGAGTGGTGTCTGTTCACCTATACGGTGCACCTATTATAAGAAGCAGACAAATCTCGCAGGGATTGGGCGGAAGTCGAAAGACTGAAGTTCCAGCTGCATTGGAACAAAAACAACATTTCTTTCCGTTCTCAAGTGGTACATTCAAGCGGTACATGAGTTCGCCTAGAACATCTTCAATCCCCAGGTTGAGTTATGTAGAACATTTTTGTTGGTGTATTTTGAAACTCAAGATTCGATAATGTATATTTTTTATCCTGCTTTGTGCATTTCAAAATAGATCTTTAAACGTAATGCAAGTTTTTTTAATCCTTCCATTTAAATTTATTTTGAATTAAAAAAAACTGAAGCGATGGACGTGAATATTTTAAGGCGACAATGGACCATGAAAAACTTTTTTTTTAATTTATTAACCAATTGCTAGGAAATTTTGTATACTTATACAATGTTGTTTAGAGATGGAAATTCTAAACTTTAAAAATATCAGAATATAACTAATTAAGATATTAATTAATATCAGTTTGCTAATTATTCTATTTAAAAATGCTCCATGCGCATTCATTTTTGTCTCAGATATCTAATTTTCTCTCTTAAGCTAGCTTTATATAGTTATAATAAAAGTTAGTAGCAATATTTGATTTACAGTCATATTTATAAAAACTAGAAAAGAAATCGATAAAAATAGGTCATTTTATGCAAAATTTTATCAAAAAAATGTTTGTAATTCTAAAACTTTTAAGTTGTTTTAAAACAGTATAATGGATTGATTGCTAACATATATAAATAATCATTTTATGAAATTTTATGAAAATTCAAGAAAAATTATGACCGTACCGATTTGAACTTACCGAAACGACATGAAAACTTATTTTGAGAAAATGTCATTTAAAGTATTAATTTGACTAACATTTCCATTGTTTACGTTTGAAAAAAATACTTATAACTCGATTAATAATGATCGGATCAACATACTTTTTTTTAAATTTAAAGCTAATGAGTTGCAGAATCATTTTCTGAAAGAAAAAAATTGTTTTGGGGACATGTTTTTGTCAATCTGAAGGTCCATTGTCACCTTAATGCCACTGTAAAAAAAATTCAGCGTCTAAAAATTTGTAACGATATTAAACGTTTTATCTATTTCCTGATATGAAGAAAAAATGAATCTGTATCAATAAATATATTGAGAAGTTGGAAATTCGAGCAATAAATACAGGTAGTAGATACTGTCTCATACATTCTATCATAGATTATTATAGCTATCAGCTGATACGGTGACCCACAAGTCCTCCTGCCAAAAATTTCCTGCAAGTTGTAAGTAAATAAATAAAAACACAATAAAACCTCGTTTACCCAGACTAACTGGGACCATAGGCAATCCGGACAATCGAAAATCCGGATAATCCGGGTAATATGGGTAATAAGCAAAACAAAAAACTTAACTAAGCAGACTTACCGTTTATTACGATAAAAAAAACTATGTTTTGTAACAAAATTACATAGTATTGTTTACCAGACATTGAAAAATATAAAAATAACTTTTCACATCATTTCTTAGCAAATAATTGGTAAATCTAGTAAAGTTTTCTTAAACTCAACAAAAAGTATTTTATTACCATAATTTATTGTACAGTCTATACAGTAACTGTACATTGAATCAAAGTAAAAAGCGAATATTTGGCATATTTGTAGTTACGTTCTTGCTATCATAGTTAAAAATTATTATCTAATGTGAACATTAAATAAAAATAATGTCTACAAGTCTGATCCGGATTATCTGGAGATTCGTATCAACGAAGGCCGGATAAACGAGGTTTTACTGTACAGTGAAACTTCTCTATCCGGCCACTCCATAAAGCCAGTGTAATGGAAGAAACCTCTTTTCGACGGTCACCCCTCAAAACGGCCATTTTTTTCAGAACCCTTACTGGCCACCATAGAGGAGTTTTACTGTATTTCCTTTCTCTCCACTAATTTAAATTTTTTTTTATAGTTGCATTAAAAATATCATTACGATAAACTTATAGAAAATATGCATTTCGCGGGCGATTTTCTGCAGAAAAATTTTAAAATCGCACGCGGCTGGAGGATTAAATTTAAAATAAAAAACGATGTGAAAAATCCATTAATATAGTTATCAAGAGGAATTAATTTAAACATAAACAAACATACATCCCAGTGGAATAAAATTAGATCCACGCTATCAAAAGAGAAATTGCACACCGTAATTAAATTTCACCTCTTTTCTCCGGCCTCTATTAATGTCACTGTTTCGATGAAAACTGGGGGAAAAAAAGTTCATCGGAGCGTTTAACCTCTGCGCTCATCGCACGATATGTGCATACGAAAACAGGCAGTTAAAAATGGCAATTTTCCAGGCTGAGCATCAGAAAATCGTATGTTGTAAAACACGTTTTCACGGAAAGAGAACAGATCTCGGGATTTTATTAGGATGAATTTATGGTTTTTGCATTCCATGAACTTTGCATAATCGGGATCGTTGCGTATTTTTTATTCTCGTTATGCGTAAAAAGAATTTTGTTTTGGGGTAAAGGTAGGTAGAATTTGAGCATAATATAAAGTGCAGTACTTGTTCAGAATTTCACGTACATTTTTCTCTTTTTAAATGAGGTAGTCTAAATGCCGCTCAAAAAACGTAAACATCATTAATAGTCTTTAGGAATTTGTATTCAGTTTATATGTTTGGAGATCACCATTATGTTTTTGGGTAGAAGTAATTAGAATTAGAACATAATATAAAGTGCGGTCGTGGTTCAGTATTTCATGTATTTTTTTCCCTTATGTTAATTAAGGTAGTCTAAATGGTTGTTTAAAACACATGCATGGTTGATAGACTTTATGAATTTGTGTTCAGATTATATATTTGGCCATCTCCATTACATTTTTGGGTCGAAGTAACTTGAATTTGAACCGAATATAAAGTGCAGTTCAAGTTCGATATTTCACGTGATTTCTCTCCTTATTTTAAATAAGGTAGATTAAATGCTGTTTAAGTTTCTATTATAAAATTGTGCTCATTTTATATATTTGGTGATCCCTATTACATTTTTGGATAAAAGTAAATAGAATTTGAGCCTAATATAAAGTCCTAGTTCAGTACTTCATTGAATTTTTTACCTTATTTTAAATAAGGTAAGCTAAATGTCGTTAAAATTGCATACATGATCATAATTTTTTCTAAATTCATGTTTAATTTATATAGTTGGATCCCCCATTACATTATCGGATACGAAAAATTAGTGAATTTTTTCCGTAGATTTTTTTTAATGTTTTTGAGGTCTTATCAGTGTTTCTTAGATTTTTTCCGTCACTACCCTAAACCGTTCATAATAAAGTTCTTTATACCCATGGTAGATAAAGTGAAGAGAGAATGGCAAAAAATAGATAGCATGACTCATGTCTTTGTCATATAGTATTGTTTTTTTTCTTCTAAGGTTGAAGGCACTTGTCTTTATTTTTTAGATTCGCCCACGCCCCTCTGCGAATTTGTTGGTTCCTTTATTATGGGAGCACCATATACGTGAACATATATGGCTTCCTGTAAAGGTACAGCATGGGAACATCCATGCTTTAGTCGGGATTCAAACCCAAGCACACCTAGTGGAAGCTCGTCACGCTAACCACTATTAGATGCGGAGAACTGTCCAACAATATGTATGACCCATTGTCTTTGGTTAAAGCTTCTTCAAGAATCTTTGCAGCCACACAAAAAAATGGATATAAGGGTACAAAGAACTAATCTCACCTCTTAGGTTCATGTTAATGGGTAAAATATTACTGCTGTATATTATTTACTAGTCACACGAAACAGTTGGTCTTGGAGCACTTGGTTTTGAAGCATTACGCCTATATTTTGTTACACGAGACCTAAACTGACTGGAACCTTCACTTTAAAGCCGATTTCTCACAGACTCAAATGCCCTTACAACCATCCGGGCCTGAAACAGAAGGTTCTGGTACCTAAATACAGAGTCGTATCCATTCGGCCCGTCCTAAGAAAAGGAACAGTTTTAGACAACATATATCAAAAACCGCATTTCCAGTTTAGTAAACTATTTTATTCCGTGATCTTTATGATTGTTGTCTTTAAGCACTACTGCTACTTTTCGCTACACCGGTACCTACAGTTTACAGCTGATAGTACGCTACGCGCACCAATACCAACGTGGGTCACAAATCCTCAGACTGATATCGAAGGTCCTAACCCAGGGATTCCCAACGGGGTCTAGGTACACCCCTTGGGGGTCTATTGAAGTTTTTAAATTAATCTATAGTATTCCAGGGGACTATTAGAGGTCGATGATAATTTTTTCTGTTTTAAAATTTAATTTATTTTTTTAGGAATATAATTATTAGATAATAATATCCATTTTAATATGTATAAATACAGATTTGCATAGGGCGGAGTGATCTACCCATCTAAAGTCGAATGTCAGGACGCTTTTGTATATGTGTCGAATGAAATTATATTATAATTACATATAAGTCAGAAAAATTGTTTAGAAAAATATATATTTATATTCGGTATGTTAGTTATTGTGACTATAAAATACTGATAAAATACTGATAAACAATTTCAGGCCAAACATTAAAAAAATTGTATCAATGCATCAAGCACAACTACCACATTAATTGAAATCGAACTTTTGTGCAATTGCAATCTGTGTTTCTGAAATCTTGTTTATATTTGTGAAATAAAAAATTAAAATGGTACAAAAATAACAAAACATAAACCTAATTAATCACTTTTTCTAATTTTTTGTTCATATTCTTAGTCAAATTGTTTTCCTTAAGTGTTTTATGTGTAATTATTAGTATTATAATTATGTTGTATGCTGCATATTATAGAGAAAAATGTGTGTGGGGGGGGGGGGGTCGATGAAGAAAACCATTCTTTAAAAGGGATCGATGTAGGAAAAAGGTTGAGAACCCCTGTCCTAACCGATTAGACTTCACTTTGGAATCATTCGTTTTGAGTGCTTTTCATCCCGTCAATGGATGTTGCCAGCTCTTTCATATTATTATAACACAATTATAATTGGCTGATATGATCAGAATTTAAAAATATGCATTTTCTTGACAGTGATTAGCAAAATACTAAGAATAAAATTCCTGTAGATCAACATCGGGATTGAAAATCAGCGATGAGATCAGATGTACCGCTTTTAACTTGCTCAGTATTTCATGTCATTCTTCCTGAGCATGAAACTTTGATCTCGTTTCATTGTTAGGGTACAATATACGCATCATACACCAACACAAAAGGTGTCGTTGCCGCTCTTCAAAGACAGCATACATGATTCATTCCACCTTTATTCTACCGCAAGCCCGAAAAGAACTAGAAGCAGTGTCTACCAGTTTCGGAAACTGTCGATACATTCTCGACAATAAACAGGTGTTTCCGTCGACAGAGATCGTTATCCCTTGGCCAGCAGAGAATAGATGATTTCTCTAGCCTTCGCTTGAACAGAGTTAATAGGCATGATGCGAGAAACAACTGTCAATGTCAATTTCGGCTGTTTGTAATTCTCGCAGTTCGCTCGGAAACAGTCACTTATTCACTTTTCGGAGCTATTGTTTGGGGCGTTAATGACGGACTGTTGACTTCTGAATTGTATAACTTTTTTATTATTATTATTTAAGAACGATAGCGAAGGTGAAGTGACTGGCCTCGAGACATTAGAGGATAACACTTTTCGGAGCTTTTTCTTTTTTAGATGGTCATTTGAGATACGAATTATAACTATTCCGATTCAGACTCGGGTAGCTTGTTGTAAAGTAGACTATTTTCTGTACTAGTGATTTTGAATACTTAAATTGGGTTATTATAGACATTTTGACGGGGTTTAGAGTTGACAGGAACGGAAATTTTCGAGGAAATATTGCGCGTGTCGAAATGAAAATGTTTATTTAAAGAAGTGTTAGCAGCCAGCATTTACATCGAAGACGAAAATAAAGGCTTCGTCATATATTAGAAAGGAGTTTTTGCTTAGATTTGGATGGCGAACATTTTCCCGGTTAGCAAACAGCTTGTGTTTAAACCTCATAATTACAACTTCAGGCATTGGAAAGATATAAATTGCTGAGCCCACACACAAACAAACACACACACACACAGATTATATATATATATATATATATATATATATATATATATATATATATATATATATATATATATATATATATTTCGTAATATATATATATATTACGAAAACATGTTCAACCAGGGAAGAGGGGTCACAACCCCCCTCTGGCCATTTGTGTGCATCACTCCATTAGTATAATACTTCTTATTTATTTTAACTAAATGTATCTGTATTGTGATAGGGGATGTGTTGCTGTACGCGCAGGCACTTCTGTATTTCGATTCTGTTTTACGATTTTAGTGTTTTCGCAGGTTTTTGTACCACTTATATGTATATATATATATATATAGTGCTTTTGGATAAAAAAATAGGTGGATATACGATGCTTTCTCAAATAAAGGTGCGTATTTTTAGTACAGTGTTTTCACACGTCACGTCACAGGGGAACAAAAGACTCGCAATTAAAAAAATTCTTTGTTTTATAATAACAATTGATTCGTAAGTTTCTTAAAATGTCCTTTAAGTTAAGCCAAAATAATGCATAATAAAAGGTGATGATACGCCGTATCCCCGCGTACCCCTAAAAAAAAAAAGCCCTGTATATATATATATATATATATATATATATATATATATATATATATATATATATATATATATATATATATATATATATATATATATATATATATAGATAGATAGATATATATCCACAGGGAAAGTACGTATGTATTAGGAATTAATAATATTCAATGGATATTCAGCAAATCTGTTTTAAATTTCCCATAACTAAGTGAAACATTGAAAACTAGATTGCGGTTTTGAATATGACACATATCTTGTATTCTTTACTTAAGCATCATATAGAAATAAAACTTTTTCTTTTGAAAACAGGACTCGAAGGATTTTGGAAATATTTGTCATTCGACTGGTCGATTTTAACTTTTAAAAGTATTGATTATGACTTAAAACTAGAATCAACTATTACAACCAACGCGTAGAAAAAGCATTGTTTAACTAGTCATGCACTCTTGTCCAGTAAAAAACCAATACCAGTAACTACTTCCACCCATCCCAGCAGAAAATTCCAACTATCAACGCAACACGCGATATTTATTCCTCCTCCTCTTGCATGCCCTTTACTGCAGAATGCCACTTGTTGCTCTATCCTCGTTTGGCGCGGATAAAACTCGCCAAAGGAGTCAGTCCACCATCGATCAATGTTATCGACCGGAGGCCGGCCAGACGGCTTGCCGCCATTGCTCACGTTTTTCCCTCTCCCAGTCCCACCTCCTCTGCATCCTCCCGAAGTTCGGGAGGGTTTCCCAACAATTTCGGGGGCGGTCAATAAAACGAAATCTGCAGGGTCATGAAAAATTTATAAGTCTAATAACACTCCGTTTCTGGGGAATCAGGGTTGTTGTACGGGTAAGACTTATTTTAAAGCGTGAAATTTTGAGTTTGTAGTTATATACGAACAAATATGAAAGTATTTACAATAAGAATTATCATAAGTATGTGTTCAACTATGTAAATATAATACTGTAATGTAAAGTTTTTAAAGCTTCTGTAATCAATACCCTTATTTATTTCTGCTGATAGTCTTATTAAAGTTATATATATATATATATAGATAGATAGATAGATAGATAGATATAGATACATAGATATATATATAATGTGCGTGTATGTGTGTATAAGAAATTTCATCAGCTATATATATATATATATATATATATATATATATATATATATATATATATATAATAATTAGTAAATTTTAATCTAAGCAATCTTAACTCGTAGATTTTTTTTCCAGAAAACCCTTCTTCCTAACTGCCCTTATAGTAATTTTATGCACGTCAGTAATTTCGAAGAAAATTGCATACTTGTGTACGTCCTGCAAAATTTGAGATCGTTCTTGTAACGTAAAATTTAACTGTTTTTACACATGAGTGGGAAATATCATTCAGACACATTCAAAACTTATCATGAAGGATTGATTTCTTATCTAAGTCACTCTTTATTAAATTTTTAGTCCTTAATCTGTGAATTTTTAAAATTAAAATAAATGTGATTAAAATTAAAACAAAAGTGTGTTTTTGTTGTGATATGTAGATGTGACGGAATTCTCGAGATCAATAACCAATAATAAATGTCATTGTATTCCAATGCAAGGTACTTGTCCAGTAAATATTCACACTTAATATGCAAAAATCATTCAATGGGGGCACCGTATAGATGAAACAAAACCACCCCCTGGTGCCACCTCAGTTTTCACAGAGCACATCTGGGGGATCGTACTTTCTCCCACCCTCTCTGATCTCAAAGGATTTTCCGGTCTGGGGATTTAACATGCCCATATCCGGCCGAAGGTATTGAAAGGCGTTCGTTGGGATTCGAATCGAGAATCCTCAGTTCCATGCCCAACGCGCTACCACCTGGCTACCTCAGACCCGATAATATATCCTTTAGATCAAATAAAAATTTAGAACAGAAATAAATAAAATAGTAGATTCATGATTACGTTAATAGATTTTAAATATGGACCACGTTTGAACATTGCATTTCATGTATGCGATACTTAACTTCAAATTTTCTTTTTATAAACTTTCCTTCACAACAGCACTTTCACCTAAGTAGCACCTCTTCTTTTTGTTTTCCATCATTTTTAGGCATTGCAGATCCTTACAGTGGGAAAATAATACCTGCAAGCATTACAAGCTAAAAAAAACACTAAAAAAAAAAAAAACCTCTGCAAACATGGCATCAATATCTAACCCACTTGCACTTTCTGTTTGTACACAAAAAAACCACACAAACGATTCGCAACTTTCTCTCCGGAGACTCCTTTTTGAGCTGACACGCGTCAAACCACAGGAATTACAGCGTAACCTCAAGTTTAAGGGAGCAGATTTTGCCCGCGTTATGTGTCAAACTTTTCAGTGATTTTAGAGAAGGATTTTTGGGAGAGAGAGGATGCCTCTCAAATCTGATTTTTTTTTATGTTGTTCATTTTATAGAGAGCGAATTTGGTTATATCATGCTTTAAGGTATTCTTTACGCAGTGATGTTATTTTCTATCAGTAATTTAGGGTTCTTCCACTTTAGGGAAATTACAATTGACATAGTTCAATGACTAGACATTCCCTCCTGCCGCGCGCCCATAATTCTAGTTTAAATTCTTTTCTTCAGTAATTTCCAATTAAAGGGAACTGGTCATAATCCTACAAAATAAAGTCTGCATGTTGTCTGATTGTTAAAACTACATTCTAGACCAACCCTACTAAACCTTTTTTTCTCTCGGGCCACATGCGTATGTTTGTTACGTCACGCGGACCGCAACATAGTACACTATACCTAAGATTATCATGATGTAAATAGTAAAATTCAAAACCTAAATGTATTAAACGCTTATTTAATGAGTGTGATTTTTTTTTATGTTGAAACAAACTTTTACCATAATAGATATACTAGGTAAATCTAATTTATACTTGCTACATACTTCTCTCAATACGTCATCTAGGTAAGCATCTGTAAAGCCGATTTCTATATACGTTCTTCGCATATTTCATTTAGGAATCGGATAATTCACAAAGATAAGTTAATACGAAGAACATGAGAAGCAGGTGGAGCATTTTTGTCTAGTTTTGTATTTTTCAGGCAGTAATTTCCAAAATTATAATTACAAAAACACGTTTTTTTTTTTTTTTTGCGCCTGTATAAACGGGCTCAGTGGCCCAGTTTGGCAAGAGCAGCGGGCTAGTGATCTGAAAGTCACTGGTTCGATGCTCGTCGCTGACTAATCCCCTGCTGTGTGCACTAATAGTGGCTGGTACACGTAAAATCTGTCGTGGCATCAATGTCATCCAAGCTCTCAAAATTACCTCTGGAGGTGCGGGGTCAAGTGTTCTCGTCTCGTCGCTTGACTCGGTTCAAAATTAAGGGACTGGTCCTTTGGCCAAGTCGGACTCCAACCCTTGCGAGTCAAAACAGGAGCCGCACCTTCATCACCCATACCCTTTGGGACTTGATCTGATGTTGCTGTCGGTCAAGTGGCATAAGCAACAAGAACAACACAAAAGCACGTGCCTGATAATGTGTGTGTTTCGGCCGCACATAAAAGCTTGGAGGGCTGCATGTGGCCCGCGGTTTGTGTACCTCTGCTCTAGACTGCGGAAATGAACATTTTACACACAATTAGGTTGAATTTGTAAAACATTTCCCCTTTTAAAATTATATATGGATTCTCATACCTAGACATTTAGGGTTAACGTTGCACGCTTGCCCTACATAAAATAGTTATTGCCTCTTCAGTAGAACCTAGTCAGATAAACTTTAAAGAAAACTACAAAAAAAGTTCTCAGCGACCAAACCATGGTTTATCCCTTATTCATGAAGCTCTCTGAAAGGAAATTCTCTCTTTTTCCCTCGTTTCCGATGTAGCAAAACGTATGAAATTTTGAAGTGGAGATTTTGTGGAAATACAGGACAACGAAAATGGCTTTGCCGTGTAGGTAAAATCATCCGAGTTGAAATGCTTCGTTTTTGAAATTTTAAGATGTGAAATTCTCCGCTGATGATATATTAATTCATATCATATCGATTGTTACTTTACTATCATATTTGTTTTTAAGCAAGAGTTAAACAATAGATGAATTACCCTCTACATTTCAGAACCCGTGAATCCTTGGTGAATTTTCGGCCTGTGTTACAAAAATCAAATAAAGTTTGTAAAGATGTGTTTGAGTTTGTGAAACGATGTTAAATCTATACTGCAGTATTAAAGACAACATATTCACGTAGTTAAATGCTCTATTCTATTCATTTATTTGTTAGCAGAAAAAAACACGATCGTACGCAGAAGGTAATTCTGTTGATCGAATTCACACTAGTATTTTATATTTTCAATTTATGTTTTACCCTTTAGCTGGAACTATATAATACAGTTCTAGGTTATTGTTTTGTAAAATATTTTTGGAACATATTTTTTATGGTTTTCAGGCAACTTAACAATATTGGTACGAAATTTAGAACTACAATTCAAATCAGTAAAATAGTTAACATAAAGTATACTGGTAAAGATGTTGAAATCTTGATAAAATCTAATGACATTGCTATACACTTGCAACTTTTATATAAAATAAAAATTTTGATCTAAATGAAGGAAGTAGCCAAAATAGGTATTTTATTATTGATAGCATAACATTTATATATCATGCTTTATATCGGAAAAACTTGGAATTTAAATAAAAATTGTGGTAAAAAAAAATTTTGGCTTATGATTATCCTATAAATTTATAAAAATATAAATTTTGAATTAATAATATAAATTATCATTTTAAAATTTTATTAAAGGTTTTTATACGCTAAACATAAACTCCTATATACATTCCGTCTATCGTTCTCGTAATTTAAGGTATGAATGTTGATCGTAGAAATTGCCTACCTCTTTCCCACAGAATAATTTATGAAATAATGTTACTGGCTTTTATAGATAACATGCCACATTTTTAAATATTAATTTACGACCTTTTCTGAAACATCATTGGCCTTGAGATCTTACTGAACGTTGTACACCAGGGACTAGCATGGTATTCGTATATGCTTTTACAAACGTGTTAACTACAAAGAGAAATACACACGATATTGATCCATAACGCTTCGGGCTGAAGCAGTATAGAGAGAAACTGCTTCTTGTTTATAAATCACCAATGTAAAAATATATGGTTTCCTGATGTAAAAGTCCCTATGTGTAGAGAGTGCAAAAATTTGCCCTTAACTAGAAATACCGGTGCCCGAAAATAACTCCAAAATTATCGAGCAAGATCGGGTAAATGTAAATTGCTCCTATTAATGCATGTTATTTGTGGTAATAGCGTGACAAAACACGCGAAAGCGTTTCAAACTGATGATGAAGTAGCGAACTACAGAGAAGGAATAAATTTAGGACCTAAAGGGCTTTGCACGGTTAAATAAATTTTCTTTGAATGATGTTTGAAAACGAGGACTCTTAGCAGTATAGTTACGCTTACATTACAGTCAGTGACGTTTAGCGAGAAAAATAAAATTTTCCCTGTTGCAAATAAGGCTATTTATTTCGCGTCTACGGTAAGCACGTTATCCGTGACTGAATATATAGAATTTATTTTCGCCTAAGCGGACAAGGGGCCTTCAAACTCGAATTATTTAATTTTTAATTCTATAAACAGAAGGAGAATAATTAATATTCTTTTTTACTATATTGAAGACCCTTAGAATTCAAAATAAGGAATTTTTTGGCAGAATAATATCTGTTTTTCAATTTTTTCTCAAAAATGTTACCATTTTCTAAAATGCTCCATGCGAATTCTATATTCTTTAAAAATCTTAAATTTTTAATATAAGTTTACCGTTTATATATATCAATATAAATGTGTCTTAATTTTTTTTTTGTATTAATCAAAAGACTTAAATACTTTTTTTTTACTCTGCCGTTTATTTGTTTTTATATTTTGTATGCTTTTACTTTATTTCCTGGTCTATAAATTTGAATAATAGTTGTAATTTCAAAAAACTATGCACAGTCTTATTACGACAAACATTTCAATTAACAAGCCTGAGAAATCTGGAGGAAATCGGAAGAAAGTGAATGCGCATGGAACATTTTGAAAGATTCTAGTATTTTTGAAGAATTTTTTTAAATACAAGTCTAATTCTCCCATAAAATACTTATTTGTGAATTTTAAGTTACTTCAATGTAATTAATTATACTCATGTGGTATATAGAGCAAAATACTGAAAATTTAAAAAAAAATGAGGTTGAAGATTTCTTACCACCTTAATATTTCCGAAAACTTTTGAATAAGGTTGTTTGAATTTGGTTTACATATGTACGTTTATAATGATAAATTCATTAATAATGATACATTCATTAATAATTCTGCAGTCATAATTTCTACTTAATCTATATATATAAAACAGTTCCGTAACTGACTGACTCACTGACTGATTGACTGACTGACATACAACACACTGACCAAACCGCTGGACCTAAAGGGCTGAAATTTTGCATGGCGATTCTTATTATAGTGTAGGGGTGCACTAAGAAAGATTTTTGAAAAATTCTTCATACATTTTTTAAAATTAAATTTTTAAACTGTTTTAGTAACTTTTTTTAAGTTTGCATTTATAAAATTTATATCACGAGAAAGATCATAAAAATTTCTTTCAAATGAAATCTTTTTCGAATCTTTACTTTCATTTTCTGATTTTTAGTAAATTTTTAAAGATTAATTTTTAGAATTTAATTTATTAAATGCTGATCACGTGATTTCTTTTTCTGGTACTTTAAATGAATTTATCGTCACGTGCTTAACAACAAAATAGACAAAAAAAATTTTTGCTAATGCAGCAGACAATTGGACATTATCCAAAAAAATTATTAAAATACAGTAAAAGAAATGTTCCTCAAACTGTACTATATTCTTTATGTCCTATTAGATTTAATTTGAATATTTTCTTCTATATTATTTTGTCTAATAAAATATCCCTTACGATCTTTTTGTAAATATTTTTTTTACATCAATTGTATACATTGATCGTCGTATTTATTATAAATATTATATACATATTTATTTTTTTGGCATTAATTGCAAACATTGACCGTTGTATTTAATTTGAATGTACTCCGTAGCGAAGTACGGGTTTTCAGCTAGTTTATATATATGTGAAATTCGTTTATTCCCCGATTATAAACGACATACTGAAATAACGCACTGATATGTCATGAAATGTATGATATGGGTTATATCTGCAAACAGGTGAAAGAGAATTAAGCTCAGTTCTTGAAAACATCAGTCCATTCACATACCTTAACAGACAATATAAGACTGCCTATCACGTTGCTGAAGAACAAACAGGTCACTACTTAATTTTGACAGTATGTTTTTTTTTGTTTTTTTTTCCTGACATTTTTATATCTAGATCCCCATCATAATAAAATTAAAATATTTTTGTTCAAATTAATGCCATTTTTTTTTCATGATGCGATTAGTGCATGTCCTCCAGTAAAATGTTACCCAGCAACAGCAAACTTTCAACTGAAATCACGATCAGAAGACTTATGTTTTATCAACAGTATGTGGTGTACGCAGAAAGACTCCTAACGTCATGTAATTTATTTTCATGAGCTTTTATCCTCATAACAAAGAACGCAGCAGGGAAGCGTTGTACCGATATGCACAGGCCGCAAAAAAGGCCATTTCCTTCGCTCCCTGAGGTCCGTACAAAATATAGATTTATATGTTTATTGAACTTATCTCAGCAGGTGAGGGCTTTCTCGCTAGGAAAGCTCTAAATTTTTGGACTGTTCATGAATTTTGTAAATATGTCAGGGTTCAACCAGAGGGAGAGAGTAAATGACTACAAAATAAAACACGTTAAATTAGGAACCCGGACTTCTAATCCCATTTTAATTCGGTTTTGGACAGTTCGAATGTTTTGAATTTACCTGTGGATCTTTTTTCTTAATAAGAGAATTAAAAATATGACTTGTAATACTTTAAAATTTATAAAGATATTTATGTTTTAATAATACTTATAACTAATAAATAATAACCAGTACTGCAATAACCAATCCACGAAAATTCAGTTTATTGTACATTGGTTCATAAGAAATTTATTTAGTAACTATTTATATATCAGTATACAAAATAAAAACCCACGCATATGTTACAAATTGGACTTCATTTTAGTTTTAACAGTCTTGGACCTACATTAAGCTCCATCGAGGAATTCTTTTCTTGAGCTACCAATCACTGAAGCAAAGTAATTCCATTTGTTTTTTTTCTTCTCTAAATTTTTACTAGTAATGAAATTCTATTCTGTCTCTAATAAGATTACCGTGGAAATAATTTAATATTTTGTTGAATTTTACTGGGTTTAACTGGTAACTGAATTTACTCCCATCATTACACAAGCACCAAAATGTCTCCATAAATTCTGAGTCACAGTTGCAATAAGGCGTGTTTCGTCATTTTGTATAAGCCCACCCTCCCTGAAGGATACGCTAAATTTCAGGGGATTCACCTATGGGAGAGATGTGAATTATGAAAATCCTAAAATGAGAGTTCCTTCCTGGGCATGATAGTTAAGTATAAACAACACGGATCGTGAGGTTTCTCTACTCTAGTTCAATCACCAATCCTAGGGAACTGTCGTTTCTGTTGAATTCGGTCATTGGAAAGAGGTAAAACCGAACGTATAATAAGTTTCTGACAAAAGTTTCTGGCAACTGTTCCTTGTGGGACAAATCCAGCGTCATGGAATTGATAATAACATTAATATGTACCATAGTAAATGCTGCCCACATTGTTATTTGCGTTGTCTGCTATCACAGCGTGATATCCGATGCGAATCCGGGCTAATTCTTGAATGTTTATTTGCAGTCTCCTCATACGGACAAGCGTATCTTCCAGTGATGGGTGCTTCAGTTTTAAAGAAGCCAATAAACATCACAGGTTGTATGACCACGGGGTAAATTGCCTACCGCATTTGCATCAAGAAGTATTATTATCATAAAAACAAATAAATAATAATATGTTAGGCTAGATTCCTATATCATTTACTGAGGAAAATAATTTAAAAATAAAATTAAACTGCCAAAACACTGGAATCGAGGTTAGGAGGCCGGTGTTTGGTTCCAGGTCCTGACTTGGTATAAATGTTGCTTAGAATAAGGAACAAAAGCTGTAGGAGCTAAATGAGCTTTTGTTTAGTTTCTTTTAATATAGGCTTTTTTCAGACGAAGGCATACATGTATGCCCCACAATTTTCACTAAGAGTTTTCACTCCTACCCCTAGTCACTATCAGTTTTCGAAAATGAACTTTAACCCTAAGATATATTCATAATAGAGCTTAGAAAAACATCAGTACAAGAGAGAGGCGCGTGATACATTCTCATTTTCTCTAGGCCATAACTTTCTTCCCCTGTACTTTTTGCATTAGGCGACACACGATTTTTGTTCGAGAACAATTTTTTTCCCGCCTCTTTCCAAGCCTCTGCTCTAAGACACGAGCTTAGGGAAAAATGTCCCCATCATATCTTCCTTACTCACGGTTCCTTTAGTGCTTTGCAAATACAGATGACGCTGGCTAAAGTGGGACACAACAGAGGAGAGGCTTTGTTTTGATGTAGATGCGGGAAAAAGCAATTTTCTTCGTGGCCTGCTCTTTTAAACGGTTTTCTTTCTTTTCTTATTTAACAATGCATGCTTCACATTTCCTTTCTTTCGGAAATGCCTTTTTTTTTTTTGCATCGAAAATGCCTTTTGAACTATCCACTTCCTCATATTAAGGCGTTTTTCGTAATATTTGATCTCCCAATACGCAGTGAAAAGGTTTCTCTTTTTGAATGCTGTTTTACCGCATAGTAAGGAGACTAGGGAATTGAAAAATGTCACTTTAATTACATACAAATCACGTCCTTGTGAGTTCTTCCGTAATTTTACAAGTGTTCCTTAGCACGCAATGCATATAAATAAATACACATAATGAAGATCAATTGCCTGTTCTTTGATTGTTAGAACACCAAAACCGGCACGCAATAATTTTCCACTCCATTATAATAACTTGCAATTTATGTTAAATATTTGCATATAATGCAAAATAAAATAAAGCAAAAAAGACGGAAAACGAGAGTTTAAATTTCGTATTAAGAGATGGAAAAAATTATGACAGTCGTTGATAATAAAAATAAATTACAAATTTTTTATAGCTTTTCAATTACATTATTGGTAACAAATACGCTAAGATATACAATACATATGTTTGTGTTATGGGGTTTATAATAAGCAATTACGTGTGTTGCAAAAGTTAAATATGGTTTCTCAACGTTGCGAAAATTATCGTAGATTTCTATAACAAATTTGACGGTGTTAACCAACAAGAAACCAATCCCCAAAAGTTTGAGTTAAATAACTATTATTCTAGCCTAAATACTATCTTTTTTATTAACTGGAGAACCTACCATCCGCAACTAGAATTTTTTTCTTTAATTAATAATTTAATTCTTTATTAAAAATCGTTTTCCTTAGTTTCAGTGTATTGGGTGTTGGTTTCTTATTGCATAACGCTGTCCAATTTTTATGCATCTAAATAAGGAAGAAATATTTTATAAACATAAATTTACTTACGACGGTACAGCATAAAAACGGTGTATCTAGATTTTTGGAATCACTGTAGAAATATCTAGCTTGTATTACCTTAGTGTCAAAGTTTGATTGCATGTTTTTTTAAGTGGAGGAACAAGAATGTTTTTTTTTTTACAGAATATTTTGCGTTTTGTATGTCCATAATTCCCACTAACCCCTCAATTTATATTAACTCTAAGCAATGGGAGAAAATCACAATAATTTTCACACTGTATATTTAATGAGCTGTGTATAGAGAGCTTGAAACTTGAAGATAAACATATATAACTCAGATTGCATTGAAAACATGCACATAACGACCTTTTCTTCAGCTATATTTTACCGTAACTGGGCGACATTTTAAGACTATTCAATATGAATTGTTTCGAAATGTTCCTAAGCTTTTAGTCAGTGCCGGATTTCTGCCTAGGCCTACAAGGCCCCGGCCTAGGGTCCCAGCCAGCCTAGGGGCCCCGGTGGCTTTACATTAGCTCAAAAGCCTGGCTTGCCTTATCAAAAAGCTTTATCGAAAATAATATTTTAATAAATATTTTTACTACATTACATATTTTTACTACATATTTTTACTACATGAGCGCATACGGAGGAATTGCGTTGCTGTTGTGTACACCAGCATCAAACTGCTCAGCAGAACTGTCGTTTTCAGCGCTAAAGAGAGTAAAGAATTACTTAAGATCTAACATAGGAGAGAACAGGCTCAATTCACTCTCTGTAATGTACATAGAGTCAGAAATAATGCAGTCAATTGACTATGATGATGTCATTCGTTCTTTTGCACAGAAGAGAGTTCGTCGATTTTTCGTCGAAGAGTTCGTCGAAATTTACAGAGATGATTCTGTAAATTTTATAGAATAACGTAACTATAGTAACAGACTGTATTATTCTGATGTTTATTAAAGTCATTAAAGTCGATTAAAAATTATATGTTCTGTACTAGTGCATTTAATTTGCTAAATTTCCAAAATAGCTTCGAGATTGGGGGGGGGGGGGGGGCAAATGTCAAGTGCCTAGGGGTCTGGTTTTAGTTAATGTAAGAGTTAATGTCTTCGAGTGATAATGCTGGTTTCTATGAGGATTTTAATGTCATATCTGTATATATAAAACAGTTCCGTCACTGACTGACAGATAACGCAAACACTAAAACCGCTGGACCTTTAAGGCTGAAATTTTGCATGGCGATTCTTCTTATAGTGTAGGGGTGCACTAAGAAAGATTTTTGAAAAATTCTTCCTAGATTTTTTAAATTAAATTTTAAGCTGTTTTTGTAACATTTTTTAAATTTTGCATTTAAAATAAAATCTGAAGGTTATAAAATTTATATTCTGAGAAAGATCATAAAAATTCCTTTAAAATGAAATCTTTTTCGAATCTTCACCTTCATTTTCTGATTTTTGGTAAATTTTAAAATATTAATTTTTAGAATTTAATTTATTAAATGCTGATCACGTGGTTTCTTTTCTTTTTCTGATACTTTAAATTAATTTTGCGTCACGTGCATAACAATGAAATAAATTGTTAAAAAAATATTAAAATGCGGTAAAAGATAAAAATTAAGCACTAGACTAATCGAGATGGAATTATTTTAAGAATTTAATTCAAATTAGTATGTTTTTTGGATATTAAACATACAAATTAATTGCATATATTGACCGTTGTATTTAATTGGAATATTTTCTTCAACATTATCTTGTCTATAAAAATATCCCTTATGATTTTTTTATAAATATACTTTTTGGTTTTTTTGGCATTAATTGCATACATTGACCGTTGTATTTAATTTGAATGTACTCCATAGAGAAGCACGGGTATTCAGCTAGTTATCATACAAAATAAAATATAACTTTTTGTTATCAATTTTAGGGAAAATTTAAAATTTAAGAGAAATTTTTTCCCAACAAAAACTCAATTTTAAAAATGACATCCTGCGATGAGGAAAAAAAAAAACCATCATATCGGAAAAATATATCTAAGGTATAAGATGGAATAAAATAGAACTAACAACAAAAGACTCACGTTCGTAACTTTTCACGAAGAGTAACTGAGACATTCTGCCTTTTTCACTACATCCGATATGCTTTATGCACCCCCGCGCGCCAAGCGAATATTTTACATTTGAAAGTGGATATGCCTCCATAAAAGTTTATCATTGTGTAAGGCCTGTGACATTTTTACGCTTGTGGACCTCGCAACAATAGGTCATCAAATGTCATGCTGTTTTCCACTCTTTGCAGTTGAACTTCCAGAAAATGCAGAATTCGCTACGGTCAAAATATCAATTACTGTTTTAGTCGATCAAGAGAAAATTCTGTTGTGTAAATTTTTTGAAATCTTTGATATAAAATTTTCAAATGTTCTCGTAGAAACCGTATCTTCAGCATATGGTTTCATAAAAAATCATCAAATATAAATTCTGTGCTGAGATGGCAAAATGTTATACCGCATTTTCTGGCGTATAACGCGCACTTTTAATACAAAAAATAAGATCGAAATTTACCGGTGCGCGTTATGCACAGATATAAAAATGACAGATTTAAAGATAAGGAAAAGATGAACATAAAAAAATTAGATTTCTACTTGTACCTAAAATCTGTTTATTTAAAAAAATAACATGCCTTATGAACTGAAAAATTTTAATTATCAGATAACATGAATAGTACGTGATATTCGTCTTCCGTTATGTCTTTAGCCACATCATCTAATTCTGTTTCTGAAAGAGAAAACATCCGACTCCTAATTCCGCTAATTCATTCGGGTCAGAAGAGCGATCTTGCCCCCTGTTTGCAGAATTATTTACTCCCTCAAGCATTTCCCTCACACACATATTGATCCCCTTATAGATTGTCAATTCAGTATACCCTTTTCGAAAGCCTGGGAAAATCCTTCGAATGGGTGACTTCAAAAGATAAGAGCATCGCACATGTACATTTCAGGTTCTTTCGTCAAGAAAAGGGTGCGCTTTATACGGAGAATATACCTAAAAATTTAAAATTGTAATTTAAATTATAGGTACGCGTTACACGCCGGTAAATACAATAAGTCACTTTTCTTAAAAAATTAAATTTTTCATATTCCGGATTGTCGTTCACTGATATTTTCTATTTACTGTAACTACTGTAAGTAATAGACAACTATTAATACATTTTTAAATACAATATAATGCAAATATAACACAAATTACTGATTTTTCATGACATCTTGCATCTTAGAATTGCTGTCACGTAATTTTTTTTAAAAAAGTGACATAACATTTTGCCATCTGAGCACAGAATTTAAAGTACATGAGATTGCTGTTTGCTAATGCGGTTCACTTATCACCATTCTCATATAATCGGCGAGAATCGTTGGTACCTTTCAATGGGTTCACCGTATAGGTGAACCAACAACACCCCCTGGTACAACCTCAATTTTGACCAAGCTTCCTCAGGGGCGACATCTTCTCTCATCCACTCTGACTTCATAGAAGGTCTACGGATTTAATGTGACCATATCCGGTCTAGACACGAAAATATTTAAGGGAGTTCGTTGGGATCTGAACCAGGCAGTACATGAGTCTGAAGTCCTTTGTGATAGTTAATATTTTTTCCAACGTGGCAGGTACTTTATCCTGCGGACATTGACCCATCCATACCGTGAATTTGTGGGCAACTTTACTATGGGAGTACCATAAAGGTGGGCCAACACTGCTCCAAGTCTTACCCGGGATTCGAAACCGAGCCAATTTCGTGGAACACCGAGACGCTAACCTAGGGGTTCCCAAACTTTTTCCGACATTGACTCCTTTTAAAAGAATAATATTCTTCATCGATCCCCCCCCTCACATTTTTCTCTATAATATACAGCATACAACATAATTATAATACTAATAATCGCACATAAAACACTCAAAGATAACAATTTGACTAAGAATATGAACAAAAAATTAGAAAAAGTGGTTCATTATGTTTATGTTTTATTAATTTTGTACTATTTTCCTACTTAATTTCACAAATATAAACAAGATATCAGAAACACAGATTGTAGTTGTACAAAAGTTCAATTTCAATTAATGTGGTGGTTGTGATTGATGTATTGATATAATTTTTTTTAATGTTTGGCCTGAAATTTCGTATCATAGTATAGTCACAATAACTAACATAACGAATATAAATATATATTTATACATATTAAAACGGATATTATTATCTAATAATTACATTCCTATAAAATCAAATTAAATTTTAAAACAGAAAAATTTATCATCAACCCCCAATAGACCCCTGGAATACTATAGACCCTTTCTAAACTTCCCTCACCCCCAAGGGGTCCACCAGGACCTATTTGGGAATCCCTGCGATAAACACTCTACACTGTAAGTGACAAGATAAGTAAATCCAACCATAGAGAAAATTTTTATCATAGTAGAAAAATGCGGAAATTCTGATTACATTAGTTCTGAATTTTTCCATACATATTCAAACATGCATGTTCATAATAGACCTCACATTATTAAAAAAAATGCTACATTTACGGGGCTAAGTGTTTAAGTCTGAAGTCATATCGGTAAATATAAGGTTAAAATCATGTTAGTAGCGTAATACAGGGAAAAAAGTGCTCCAAAAATTTGACCTGCAATAGTCGAAATAATTATTATAACAGATAACGTCTTTTCAGAGTAATGTTTTCCATATGAAAGTAACTGTTTACTGTGCGTATACAAGCTCAAATTACCTTTTAGATATGCAAATTGTAATTCATAATTACTTTAAATGAAGATAAAAATTAAAAGAAGTTTTAAATAATTAAGGAAGAAAGAACGGTTTTTCATTAAATATCAAACAAAAATTTAGGATGAGACAAGTAACTAAAATTTAATCCATTTTTCTTAGAAAAGGATTAAGCCAGTTAATGCTCGACTAACAATAAAGTTTTATTTCTATCATCGATAGAAATAAAACTTTATAAGAGTCAAAATTTTCACAGTCGATGGTTTATACGATCCAACGAAAAGTACCCAACGCATTTTTCCATATATTCAGACGTATTTCTTAGAAATAATTCAAGATCGAAATACTTTTTCCAGACATAAAAACTCTATCCCCAATAATGTATTTTGAGAGCTGCATTTGACAGGGTTACAAGTTACTATTTTTCTTTAGGCTCATAACTGCCAAACTTGTATAACTTTTTGAGTGTCAGAATACAGGGCAACCCGGCAGCTGTATGTATGTATGTTGGCATGCATGCATGTGTGTGTGTGTGTGTGTGCGTATTTTATGCTTTAAAATTTTTCCGTTATTGCAGTCTAGTATGCAGTGGACTTTCCTAGCTTATGCGGAGTATAATTTATTTGTTCGAATCTGTAATAGAAAGAATTCCAGGTAGTCTCTTCTAACGAAACTACCGCGGGTTATTAACGTAGGATTACTTATCGTTGCTTACCTCTTTATTTTTTTTTACAATAAAATTCTTACATACGAAGAGAAGGATTAGTGATAGCCCTATGCAGAATTGGTCGATGGTAAGAAAAATAAGTTACATATGTCTACTCTGCCACGCTTAATTTATAACTCGCGACGACGGTTTTAGCGTCATAAATTTTGCTTTACCACGGACCGTGATGGAGGAACGTAATCCTACGTTAAAACTATTCAGGACATTCGTTTAACGGGTCACTCTTTTTGCAGAATTTCAACCAAAATACTACCGTATCACATGCTTGAAATTAAACAGATTCTGCGCATGTTCCAGTCGTTGAAAAATATCTGCAAGTCCATTTGAGTCATACCCCACTGACATATCTAACATTTTTAATCAACATTTAAATCAACTTTTCGGTTCCAGCCCAGCCAAAAATTCACTTTCATCAGTCTCAATTTACACTCATGGGTAAATTACCTAACCTCCTTATCTTACCCTCAGTTACCTTAAATTACCTTAACTTACTTTAAATTACCTTAAATTACTCTCATGAGTCTTAATTTACCGTCATGGGTAAATTATGCTTCGGAACATTTAAAAGAAAATTCCTTATTTAGCATCTAACAAAAATTTGTACATACAAATGTATGGATCTTAGTTTCTGTTAAAAAAAAAAGTTTTCTTATTAAATAATCGGTAGTCGTGACGCATCTTACTCGTGTCTGTGAAGCCTTTATCTGTGAATTATGATGAACATTTTTGCTAAAACTCTCAATTCTCTCTCCTCCCTCCCCCTCATCCCTAGTGAATTTAGGACTAAAATGATTCTGAATCGCTGGAAATATTTAATATATATTCTCCTTAGAGATTAAGTTCTACATTGTTATAGCTCATGTTTCCCCGTTTCCATGCAAATAAATGCTAATACTTGAGCGGCATTATCACAGGAACATGGCTCTCGCTTGCTGTTATATATTCTGGAATCCGGGGATTGTTCATGTAATAGGATTACAGATTACTTAATGAAGAATACGTTACAATGAACTGCTTCATTTTAAGATACGACAGAGCATTTTTAGGACGAAACTCTGCCCAGTTACAAATCAATATTTCAATGGTTTTGAATGTATTTTGAAGTTCGTATTCACTCTTTCTCTATTGCATGTGAACTTAGAACTAAGGAAATGAATTTACAGGTGATTATAAAGTGACTATCGAGTATTTAAATATTGATGTATTTTTATTGCACTTATTTTACAATTTAAAGATCCATTTTTACAATCTGCATAAAACTTTATATTTCTTTGTTTACAATTCCATTCAGGAAAAAGTTCTGCGCAGCGTGGTAAATTTCGTAACCAAAATGTATTTTGCATTTACAACTATAACATAACTAAAACGAATATTTGGTCACAGTGTGACTATACTGCAGCAATGTCATGTAGAAACGTCTTTTTCGATCCTTTTCTGTCATGTAATACAGTAGAAAAATTACTTCATCACTGCATGATAATACTATAAAGCATGATACTATAAAGCATGATAATAATATTAATACAAGCATAAGAGTTAATTCCTGTAGAGGTCAGACATATTTTTTGATACATCTATCGGCACTGCGATGTTATATAGCAAGGGTTGGCAAGCCTAGACAATAATGGCACAGAGGTCCAGGGGTTCTTTCATCTCGAAATTTGAGTCCCTCATACATAATCACTATGCAGTTACTAAAAATGAAACTTTGGAGATTTCCCCTCCAGCGAAATTTTATTCTGACTTCTTGTCTGTAACAAAGTAGTTTCACATTTGGTTACAGTGGGACTTAGATGTCGACCGCCATTTTAGTCACAACTGTAATGTGACGTAGCAACTGTGATAACACGACATCACGGTGTTTTTTTTGGTTTTCTTTTAAGCCAAGGCACTTTTCGTAAAACATTCGTCTATACTACACCCCAGTTTACTGTCCATTTTATTATGAGGGCACCATATAGGCTGACAGCATTGCCCCCTATAAAGGGAGGACATAAACGGAGGCATTTTTCGGGGTGCAACGCCGGGATTCGATCCGAGCACCTTCAGCACCGAAAACCAGCAAGCTGTACCACAGGTCCACAGTGAGGATTTTGAAACCCTGCTTGCTGTACTAGCAAGTTTCCTCTCCATTTATAGAATTGATTAGGGAGGACACATAGCTGGACTAGACTGACACCCAATCACTATTCTGTTAACTATACACGGGTCTGAAGCTGACCAAGTTTAAACCTATGACTGCAGCACTGTATTTGAATGGTTGACAAAATGTGAGTGAGATATTGTGAGAAAATGTAGACTATTGCAAGGTCAGTTAACTGTAACATACTAAGGGCATCAAACTATCTGCCATTACAGTAATGATCTGTGCCCATAAAATACGTAAATCTCGCTAATCTCTGCATTATACGACACATTAATTTTAATGGCTCGTTGAATATTGAAATTCAACAAATTACAGCACGGGAATATTAAATACAATCTTCTTTTTACAGGAACACTTTCTCTATTTTGAATGTATAAGTAATATTGCCCTTTAAGAAAAGGAACACCTGGCTTCGAGCCAATAAGGCAAGCAATTAGTGGACATAAATTATATATATCGTAGTAGAAATACAATACAGTACAGTACATTACCTTTAATGATCCGATGAATATAGGGACCGAATAAATCACAACGAGGGAATATTGCACTTTGTATGGTAATCAAATAACAGTAATTCTGCAGAATTACTAGATCGATTTTCGTCACATAATATTCGCTTTGACGCGAATCTCTTTCACTCATTTGGCGATAATACTCGTCGAAATGCAGGCGTACCACACACTGCTGCAACCTAATGCTGCTCTCTCTATGGGACTGAAACTATAGATTCGCCGTTTACCATGCAAATTTGATTAAACGGAATGTCATTTCAATAAGGGATATTTTAAAATTAATGACAAGGCCGTTTCATGTCGAATTCCATTTATCAATCTCGGAATCTTATTAGGCTGTTCTAGAAATACCTTTATCAGGTAATGAATGATGAAATATTATGCTTCAGTTGAAATTCACATTCCCGCTAATGTTACGAGGGGTTCCCTTAAGTTGAAATTTCAATTATTTAGGGTATCCGCTAAGCAGGTTTCAAAATTTAAGAACCAGGCAAATTTTTTCTTGGCCTTTTTTTTGTATGCAAATTGACTCTCGAGACAAAATTATGAACGAATTAACTATTCCGTTTACCTTACCTAGTATAAAATCCTTCTGAAGAAAAAAATTGCCAAAATTAAATAATAGTTTGGATTATTATGATTTTAACAAGACCTAAAACTTTTCCATAAAATTGTTCACCGTTTCTTCAAATAAAAGCATAGAGAACACATTACCTCCCGTCTCCCATTAGCAAAAAAAAATTTTTTTCGGAAGCACAGACTTAAAGGGTTTTTACACCACGTAGAAAGATTCTTGTTCTTTTTTATATAAACAATTTATTAGCAAGGATATAAGCTGGGATTAAACCTGGAATTTTTGTAATCATGTTAAACGAGGCGATCAGTTCGAAAATGAAAGCAAACAAATGGAACTGAAGGACGTGCTTTAAAGCAATCGTTTCTTGTTAATCGCTGTAAAATATTTTAAACCTCTGTTTTTAATTTAGGTTTTAGTGGACATTTTGGAGTCATAAGATATAAATTAATTCTGTCACTTTTTAGACCCGGAGAATGTTGGAAAATTCAAGAATGTATTTGAAAATTAATTTCTGACCCTCCTCTAATAAAAGCATTTACGGAAATTCCTCGAATTTGACCCAAGACGGGCACTTTCTGTATCTACCGTCTGCTTTAAAAGGAGTTAAACTCGGGTATAATTTTCTTTTTTTTTATTTGTTAATTTCTAGACTTTCAAATGTATCTGTCTTATGCTATTTTACTTAAACAATTTAGTTTCCTTACAATTTTTTCTTTCTTTTTCCTTTTCCGTTATAAAGATTTAAGTCATTCAATCTTTGCTTTTTATTCTGGTTACAGTGTACCCTTGAAGGCATGGTTTTCAAAGCTTTTACATCAAATCATTGTTTGTAGCACAGCATTGTAAACAGTTCTACAAGTATGTGTTTCAACTGCCAACTTGCATTAGCTAATATGATCCGTTACAGAATTTCCATATTGGTTGGTTGAGAGCTACTGTCAACTTTGGCAAAAGGAAGGCCAAACTGACTGGGACCTTCAACTTAAAATCGATACTGAATGGCTACGAACAACCATGCTTACCGCAGGATTCGAAACGGAAGATTTCCGAGCTCCGAAGACTAGCACTCTAGCCATACGGTATAATGGGGGGAGAATTTTCGTATTAAAGAGCGCAAAACTCTAATGAATCCAGTAAATAATTCAATTAAAATATAAAAATGTGGTTCGTCTTATGAGATATTTCCTCTGAAATTTCTTGCCGTTAAGAACAAACCAATTCCTGAAGACAAATGTTTCAAATTTAAAAAAAAAAACCTTTATTTCACATTTTTTTTGTCTCCACAACCTTTTTCGAAGAAAGCTAAATGAATTATTAGTTTTCTAACACTAGTTAAGTTACCAATTTAATTTATAATTTGAGCGGAAAGTAGTCTCATTTCCTCCGACCAAAAACCAGCCAAGTTCTTCTGTAAAGATTTTGAGACACCCTGTAAAAACGAATTGGCTTCAGATTTAAAACGCGATCTGTTTCAGTGAGTAAGTTATGTTTCTGGGTAGCAGGTTTATTTGTTTTGAGTATCGCGCTTTTGTTTCTTACACATATGTTCCTACCCTATACTTTTCATGCTTATAACATGCGCAACACAGCATTTCATTTTTGCAGTGTGGCAGTACGTAGAAAGATTATCGTTTAGAGCAGTGATTCCCAACCTTTTAATACATGATACCACCTGAGAACTTTGTAGGGAGTATCAAAGGTTATAACTTTTTGAAGGGGGTCAAATAAATTTTGTACATATATGAATAACTTTACTAAATGTATATAAGTAAAAATAAAATAAAATACAAAAAATAAATCCATAAAACTAGGAAATGTGGATTATACGTAATTGTTATTAAGAAACATCAAATACAGCAACACTAAAATGAGAAACTTGCTGTTGCTTATGCTTTGAACTTAGGATTACGTTCCTCCATAATGGTCTGCGGTAAAGCAAAATTTCAGACGTTAAAACCGACGTCGAGAGTTATAAATCAATAGTGGCAGATTATTATTTCTAAAAATTTTGTTTTTGTTTTATCCCTTTTTCTTCCTTCATACTTAACCAAAATCGATAAATGAGGTACCATTTAAAGATTAAGATCTCCGCGTCTTGCGAATTGTTAATTTCGAATTATACAATTTTTCTTCCCCTAGATGGCGCTCGCTAGCTTTTTCTTATTTTACCATTATCAATCGCACTGAACTTTTAAATTTAAAAATCGTTTGCTTTTATTATCATTCTGTGATGTCAAAAAAAATGAGGTAAGCAACGATAAATAATACAACGTTAATAATCCGCGATAGTTTCGTTAGAAGAGACTACCTGAAATTTTTTCTCTTATTAGAGCCACTGCCTATTAGCCACTTCCGATTGCAGGGCGTACAGGCAAGGAAGCGAACCTATTGTACTTACTATTATTGAACCCTTCTGTGTACTACTTCAAAGATCTTGCGCACTACCAGTGGTACGTGTACCACCAGTTGGGAACCTCTGGTTTAGAGCCAAAAATAAGATTTTTCTGGAGTGTTATCGAAAGAAATCATTCCTTACATATAACACTTAATACGTTACAACGCCCTCTCCCTCACTACGTCATTCTTAAAGCCAAGTCTTCCAAGTCCTCAGAGATTCATTAAGCTCTCAAAAGCATCAACATGTGAAACGATAAAGAAAAACATGGGTGTAGCGCTCAGTGCTCTACTTTTTGATAGAGACCCAAGCGAGTCGCGGAATTTCTGAACGCCGAAAAAAACTGAAACGAGCCACTTTAGATGCCAAGACGCGATTGCAGTCATTCAAGTGTTAGTTTTAATAAGAAGCAGAGGTAAAAGCCTTCAGATTAATAAAGGAGCTTTTGAGAGAAATAAATATTCATCGGGAAATTCTCTCGCATATTGTATAATTTACGGCAACTCCCAAAATGTAACCTTACAGGAATATGAATTATATATAAATCAGTAGACATATATAGGGAAAAAACCATAATTTCATTAAGTGTTTACTGAAAACGCTGAAGATAAGAAACAAACCTTTTTTTAACATCCAGTTTTCTACCGTCAATGTAATGAAACAGTGCCGCACCTAGAACTGTTTCTGAGGATTATTTTACAGATAAGTAAGTAAATATCTAAACTCGTTTAACATTCTAACTATTGAAATATTTTATCCATAAATTTCTTTGAAGCCACCCCCATCGTATAATGTTTATCGTCACGAGCTTCTACGGTGTGGACTCAGATTCGAATCCCGTCTAAGGCATGGACTTCCTGGGACTGGCCCCGTATAAGGAATGATGTCTGTTTACCTATATGGTGCTTCCATAATAAAGAAGTGGTGTGGTATGGACGAATGTTGAAAAGACACTAGTCTGCCGCATTAGAAAAATAAATAAATAAATTTATTTTTATAAATGCTAGTCGACATTGTGCTACTATTTTGCAACAAACTCCACAGTCGTTTCATCAGACTTTCACATAAGCTTTCATCAGACTTTCCCGCTGTAAAGACCAAGTAAATGCAATATTTTGACTAGAAACTGAAAAGTTGTGTTCAGATAGAACGCTTCCACGTGAAAATAAAATGTCTTCATAAATATTTTATATTTTTAATATGGTTATTCATGTGCATGTTAGTGGCCTCCAGATTCGAGGTTCTAAAGAAATTTCCTTTGCAGAGAAAAAAATTTCTATAGAGACTGTTGTATACAATGTACAATGGCATCTATAAATATAAAGACAGTTCCTATATTAAAGCGAATAACGCCTTTTTATCTCCCTTGTCTTATAAAAGGCAGCATAACATCAGGAAAAAAACCCGTAATAAAGTAACACAAAAGTTAATCTTCTGTGAAATCTACTTTTTAAAAGTGTCAAAAAGCTATGTTCTGCAGTCTTTAAAATGATACTCTATCATCTATTTTTTTGATAGAGAGGCTTAAACGGCTTTAGAACATTTTTAGGGAAACACCATTGAGGATAAACCGGTTTTAAAACTCTCATAATGTCATGTTCTGACGTGGTAATCGATGGTTTCATACCCGCTTCTATACTGTGCTTTAATTTTTAAAATTGCTGCAGTTTAAACCTTCAAAACTTTGAAAAACGTTTAAATTCATGCACTGATAAATTCTTTGATACCGTAAAAGTAGTTAACTATTTTATCTGGACGCTCAATCTGTCAGCTAAAAACACCCTTTATTTTCTATTTGTTCTTGGGAATTTAAACTAAGGAAATATAAAAGAATAAATCAAGCTACATCCTGCTAAAAAGTTGATAAAACATCGTTTTTAGTTAATTTATTTAGCTGTTCATATTTACTGATTTGTGTTAAATTTAGGAGCCGTAAAGACTAAGGGCCTGTTCACATAGAAGTCCGTTGCGTTGCGTTAAGGAAAAGATGACGTTGAGACGAAAATAAACCAATCATTTGCCTCCAAACGATTAGCAATGACATTTTTAACGCCTATGATTGGTTTATTTTCGTCTCAACGTCATCTTTTCCTTAACGCAACGCAACGCAACGGACTCCTGTGTGAACAGGCCCCTACTGTCTATGAGATAAGCTTCTAATGCAATTGAATGCGAAAATTATGTTTGATTTCAACTTGAAAAGAAATATTATATGCATGTATACTTTGAATACATTCCTCTGTTTTCAAGCGAAAGTGAACATACCCAATATGAATTACACTCATACTGCCTTGTGAATCCGTATCCCCTGATGTCCACTGGTAGAATTTCTTTTCAGTCCTTTTTGCAAAATACAGAGGTCTGTTTTAGGTTATAATTAAGCTGATTGAGTAAAGAAACAAACCTGAGAGGATAAATAGAACCTTAAACATTTATTACATCACGACACCTGTGTAATTTTACATCCGTTGCCTATCCAAGCGTCGCGTGACAAGCAACAATTAATTAACATCTCGTACCATAATCAGAAACGCTACTTCAGAGGTGTTTCTGTAAGCATACTATAGCAACCTCTCCATTGGTCCGAAGTATAATCATTGATCAGTTGTCATTCTACTAAATAGAGTACTGAGATTATATCAGAATTATCCAATTAAAGTATTAATCAGGAATGGTTTGGTTGATAATTACTCATTATATACAACGTTAGTGAATCCTGATTAAGTGTAAGGCGGAATTTTTGTTACAGTATTAATTTCAGCAATTTAATTACGTTAATCATTCAATTAATAATTTCATTTTTTAGAACAGGACGTAAATATAAGATGAAAAAGATTTCTTAGTAACAAGCACGGAATTATGACATGTGATATTGCTTTTTGACAAGAAATGACAAAAAGGGCAAAAGATACATCTTCGTTAAAAAGTGATTGAAATTTATATTGTTTTCCTTTTGTGAACTCAAATTACGGTTTTCAAACTATTAAAATTACATTTTTATTTCAATTCTTGTTAAACTACACTGAATCTTACATGAGAGAATTTTATAGCCATAGGGTGTTATTGCAAGCACTTTAAGGCTATCGATGTCTTCGGTAGAGTATTTAGCCATAATTCTAGCACCAAATGGAAAATCAGTTTTGACAACCGGCTTTAAGCGGAAATGGATTATTCTATTCAAGAATGAGGAGTGCAAGCTACTGAATGCCGGATAAAATTAACCGCATATAGCTGGATAAAAATTCCACAGTAGTCACAGGGTTTGTAGTAATCGTTTTTTGAGAACTTTTCCATTAGGTCGGAGAACTTTACCTCATGTTTGTTTCAATATAATATTTTCTACCAAATCATTCAATTCCTACTTTTAGTTCACACTCTCCCTATATATATATATATATATCTTGTTCAAATTTTCAATCGTTAATAAAATACTTTTTATTCATCCACTCAAGTTCAAATATATTTTTTTAGACTTGTAGTGGATGGCACTTGATGTTAATACAGTGTTTTCAAATATTAATTCATTAATTAAATTTAACTAATTTATTTTAGTTTTAGACCTAGAGCGTATCTTGCTCTTGAATAGTAATTTCCCTTTACTTACTGTAAACGGTAGCACTGCGGTAGCGCGGGCTCCTCCCGTCCTGTAGGTTGCGGGATCGAATCTCCAACCTGACAAACCTTTTCTCTCTCTTTCCCCCCCCCCCATCCTAATCTTGCACAGTAGGCAAGGTTCTGGCAGGCAATCCTTTTTTTCAATTCCTACTATTAGTTCACACTCAAATTTTTCTTTGTTACCTAAGTAGGAATTTAAAAAAAAATTTTATATTACTTGTTTTTTTCACAGAACGCATAACCTGAAGAGATCTTCCCATAAATATCACATAGCAAAAACCTCATAAAAAATTTCAGGTATTTTCATCTAACGAAACTACCGCGGGTTATTAACGTAGGATTACTTATCGTTGCTTACCACTTTTGTATGTATATATGTATTCATGTATGTGTTATGTATATATGTGTCTATACAGAGGCTGTTCGCACATTTTTTAGACGATTTTGGTAAGCGGTAATAAAAAAACGTTTGCTGCAAAAGAAATAATTGCAATTGTACTATGTTTTTAAAAGTCAAAATTGTCATCTACGGCTTGAAAGTTTTGTTTTTATTCAAATTGGCGTTTTTAACAAAGCAGTGATTCGAAGGCTACATTTATGCTCTTTCCGAAGAGAAATATGCATACTCCGTTATCCAAAAACGATGTGAGAGTCATGGTTTTGTGATATCTAAAGCGTCGATAGGTAATATCGTCAACAAGAAAGGAAAAAAACGTCAAATTGGAGCCTCAAGGGGGACAAAAATTCCAAACAAGTATCCAAAGAAAAAACGGACATCTTCGACTATTGAAAAGGTACGTTGTTTAATGTTAAAAGAAAATCCCCCTAGTCAAAGAACAGTTGAAAAATCATTAAAATGCTCGGTGTCCACTGTAAACAAAATGATAAACGTTGATTTAAATCTTAAGAAAGCGAAAAAACGCAATGTGCATCGTCTTCTTCCAAATCATATCGCTGAACGCAGGACACGCTGCAGAATTCTATATGAGAAACACTTATCCAAAGAAAAATGAAAAACAATTGTCACAATAGATGAATCATGGGTGTATTTAAATGATTGCAACCAAAAAAAGAGCCATTTATTATCATAAAAGGGGAGAAAAAATTTAAGTACATGGTTCAAAGTATCGAAAGAAAGTTTTTCTAAGGGATTCATGATTGTTGCTGATTTTTCTTATAATGGCAAGTTAAAAATAAAGAGAGTGGAAAAAAATGTCAAGATTAACTCCAAATACTATCAGGAACATATTTTATCGCCAATTTTTCTGAATGAAATACCATCGCTTTACCCACAGTGCCATCAATCTGTGAGACTCCATCAGGACAAAGCTAGCAGTCACAAATCAAAATCCACTGTAAATTTGCTACAAGAAATGGAACAAAAAACTGGTATCAAGGCCATACCCTTCACTGATATCCCTACTAAATCTCCCGATGTATCACCTATGGATTTTTGTGCTTTCGGACTTTTAAAATCTGCATTATCCAAACGTCGTCCCAAAACCCTTACAGAACTCTGGAAAGCTGTTCAGGAGGAATGGGATAGAATACCTCTTCTGACACTTCAAAAGGCATTATTATCCTGGAAATTGCGGTGTCGAAAGAAAGTTCAGAATAAGGGATGTCAAATAGAACATATAAAACACAAGAATTTTATGTAATTTAGTTTTGTGAATACAATATACATCGTCTAAAAAATGTGTGAACAGCCTCTGTATATATGTAGGTATGTATACATATATATACATATATGTATGTCAAAATTTTGGCGCATTTTGGTACTTTTCTGTTTAACTATTTACTGCTTGTCCAAGCGATACAAACTGGGTTTGATGCACTGCCAAAATTGCAACTCGCCAGGTACGGATGGATGGAATTAGCGTCTGAAATTTTGCTTTCCGGAGCATTGTTATGGAGGACCATGATCCTACGTTAAAAAATTACAAAGAGCATCTGTTTTATTTGCTTTTTAAATGGGCTCCTGATGAAACGTCATGAGTAAATAATCATAATATATATATATATATATATATATACAGTGATTTTCGCTTATAAGAATCACGTTTGTTATTACAGATTTTGATTCTTATAGCCGAAATTTAGGTTTTTGGACAGACACACACACACCCATATATACATATATTAAATAATTTACTATAAAATTCTCTTTAATTTACGTTAATTATCTTTTATTAAAATTATTTTTTATAATTTTAAAAATACAACTTAATTTCTAGACTTATAAGTAGCTACACATAATTATAGTAAGAGAAGAAAAAAAATCCAATATTTGTTACAACACACCTGCTTAACAGTTTTAACATTTCAACTTTAGGAAGGGAGCAAGTAAAAGTTTTCTATGGTAGTTTGACGTAATGAAATTTTCAGGAGGCTGATTATACCTCTTTCAATACTAATAGTCTCAGACGAAGATTCACCTTCTAGCTTACTTTTCACGGTTTGATAACGTGCTGAATCTACTAATGTTACGTTTTCCTAAGTCATGGTGGACACTTCGCCGAAGATTTGTGTGCTTCAGGGTCCAGGAAGCCGCAACCAGGATGTGAGAGGTGGGAAAAAAGAGTCCCTGTCTTTGTTTGTCAGTGGAGAAAAGTGAAATCGGACCCGGACGGGTGAAGATGCCCCCGGGTCAAGCTAATAGGACAGTGATGTGCTAAAGCGTTTAAGGGAAAACTGTTATGTTATGTCTAACAAAGAAAGGAACGCATTTTACGACTATATTCCATTCCATCTTATCACTCTTTCTTTAAAAAGCATAAAGAAAGAACTTCGTGCCTTTTGAGGGTTTAAGTTGCTTTTTTGAAAAAAGGAAAGGAAAACGAAGAGTGTAAGCTGATTCTTAAAACCGGTGGATTGATTCTTTAAAGCGAAAATTTTAACATGGAAATAATACATTTGTTTTTGTTTTTGCGATATTGATTCTTATAAACAGTTGACTCTTATAACCACTGATCACTTTAAGCGGTGGTTACTGTATATATATATATATATATATATATATATATATATATATATATATATATATATATATATATATATATACACCTTATTATAATAGTAAAGACAAGATATTTACATTAGCAAATATAAAAGAAGAAATAAAAATAAATGACACCATCGTTATACTTTTACATCCTGCGTCAGAAATTGAAACCCCTCGCGACTTTGCAGCAAATGCGGAGACCAAAATAACCATTACCACACAAAAAGCACCTTTCTTTCTCCTAAGATATTTATCGATCCCCGTTGGTTTATTATCTTAGACTACAGAAATGAATGAACCGTTTAACGGCCATTAGTGTCGCGTGATAATCAAGAATAGAAACATCTCTGGATGCGACCCTAAATGTAACGACAAAGTGGGTATATAATAAATGAAAGTATTTCACGATAAGAGCTTGTTCCATTTCGATTTGTGTAAACCGATTAATGGGTAACTGTTCAGGGTGCATTAAGTGAAATCCCATGAAATAGAAGGTAAATATCTTGTCTTTCCGATGTATCCTCCATTTATACTTAATGCAGCGTCGTAAGTTCATACATCATCAGGATGTTTGGATATCATCGTGATGTTTGCCTATTATTGTACCATGTAACATTAAAGGTGTATTAAAACTTAAGTATAAATACAAAATAGCGAGTTAGATGGCTAAACTGAGTATTTATCTACATTTTTAAACAATAACATAAATCTAATTTTGTTGCCTCTAATTTGATCTTCATCACTTCAACAGGCAGCAATGCCACCAGTTCTTTTGCATTTCACTATTGCTGTGCGTAATTTGCACTAAATTTTTTTTAAAAACTTAAAATGATGCAATTAGGGTTCTTTTTTTTCAGATATTTGCTTTAATGCAATATCTGCAAACATTTTAACTATTAAATTACTATTTTATAGTTATCATGTAGCATTTTTCTTTAAAAATCAACAAAGTTTAAAGTGAGCTTGTAATGTTCTTGACCAGCATATCATGAAATTATTTGATTAGATTTTTATTATGTTTTCGGCATCTACTTTTACTCAACGTTCAAAAATATTTTAAACTTATAAGACTACCTTATAAAACTTATGTAGTCTTTTAATTTATGCTAAAATCTACAAATATTTTTTGGAGTTCACTTGCAAACATGCCTTAATACTCTTAGAGTGATAATATTATGACAGGTAACAAAAACAGTACACAGTAAGTATTTTAAGAGTATCTCTTAAATAAACGCAAATTAAAAAAAAAGCTGTTTTTAGGGCAGATAAGAGTAGAAAACGTATACGTATTTTGAGTATATAGCTACAAATGCAGAAATAAATCTACTTGAAGTGTTACTTATAGGCGTATAAAGCTGTGAGTAAGCAATTCATTCGAAAAAAATCCAACTCATTATCGAATTTGAATGAATTTAAGTGTATAATATTTTATTTGGCTTTTAAGAATGATACTGATATACCACTATGTAATTCATAAAAACTTAATGGAATATTATACACTTTACTGATTAATTGTATAATTACGGACTTATTGTATTCAGTTATTATGTTAGTTTGTTTTTCCCCGTTCTTGCTCTATTTTAAGATACGAGTTAAAATTCACGACACGCATATTGTTAAACTTACACGGTAAGGTACTTCTTGACATTGTCCCATGAAGATCCGCGAAGTTTTGCTCGTTACTAAATTATGGGAGCACCTTATAGGGGAACCAGTATTGCTCCCTATGAGGGGGACGACACGGAAACGACCAAGTCTATTTGGGATTTGAACCCAAGCCCCACTGCGTGGCAGATCAGAATGGTAACCCCTATACTATGTGGGCGACATAAAACAATAAATTAACCAATCAGATATTCTTACGCTTTTAGATAAAATAAGCGCTCGCAACAATCATTCAAGACTGTTGGATTGTAGCTATATTGGATTAGCTCAGCTCATTGTTAACATTTCGTACCCCGGCAAGAAAAGTTACACAACTGACTCAAAAATGCAGCGTTTGAGAAAAATCAACTTACAGAATACTATACAGCTTGAACTAGCATTACAATAAAACTGAAGCAACTGCCCTCAGGCGAACAAATTGCGAGATAGAGCTGTGTAGATTTTCATACACGATGGGTCACTTCATACATATTTTTCAATGACATAACCTTAAAATTGCCACTTTTTTGACTTGGGCCAATTTTCTTGCTAGGGTATGGAGAAAATTTTTCAATTATTGTCGACTTTGATTTCAAGATTTTTTTTTTTCAAATTATACTGTGCAATAGTGAACTTTTTTACTCTAGTACCTTTTTCATTCTTTAAAGGAAAATATAATATTTTAAAATTTGAATTATTCGGGGAGGGCGGGTACATTGTTTTAAACGCACGTAATTTCCTTTGGTGGACGAAATTTCTAAAATGAATAAGATAGCACAGTTAAAAATTTCATTATCTATGACGGAGTACAATTTTTTTATTACCATGTTTTTATTAACTCGCTTTCTTGTTTGTTTGTGTGTGTGTGTGTGTGTGTTTGTCCGGTACAAACCTTGCAATCGATTTTTAACTAACTTCCCGACCAGCTAGACATTTGAAACTTTTAGAATAGCTCAGAACACGATGGCAATGCATTATTTTAATACTTTTAGCCATCTTTAAGCAGAATTGAATACATTTTCAGTTAATTTTGTTTTGTAGACTGGTGCAGCCATCTATCAGCCGGGGGGAATGAAAAGTTAAACGCAAATTAACTTCCAATTAACTTCATTTTCTTTCAAGTTGATGGGATAATTCATCAAAAAATTTTAAAAAGTATTTATTAATACATAGAATTGTCAAGTTTATATGATTCAACAGAGAATTTAAAAATATGGTATATAAAAAGTTCTTTTTATCTTGTAATTATTAAATCTCTAACTACAAGTCGACAATTGCTAGGAAATTGTTCTCCATAGGTCAGTGATTCTCAACCTTTCTTTTCGTCGCGGTACACTTTCAAAAATTTTAAAATTTGGCGGCACACTAACAACAAGATAAATTTAAAAGAATTTTACTTGGATAATAACTGATTGATGTAACTATGGCATCGAAATAATTTTCATTGAAATATAAAAAGAAATTACGTTTCAAAGTAAATAAAGTGTTTATTTAACTATAAATTACATTTAATGCGAAACTTGAGCTTGTAGTTTTTGATAAGGGCTTGTGGCGGCCTAGTGGTATAGCGCGTTGGTTTTCGGTGTTGAGGGTGCTGGGATCGAATCCTGGCGTCGCGCCACGAAAAGTGCCTCCGTTCGTGTCGTCCCTTCATAGGGGGTAATGCTGTACGCCTATTTGGTGCCCCCACAATAAAATGGGCAGTAAAATTGCGGTGTAGTATAGGCGAATGTTTGACGACAAGTGCCTCCGCATTGGAAAAAAAAGTTTTTGATAACTTCTTTTATATTTGGGCGCAAAAAAAATAATAATGCTACTCTCATTTAGTGATCCAGATTTAAAAGTACAGAACTGTAATAGTCCAGAGTTACCAGTCCAGAACTGTAATAGTCATACGCATTGGTTCAGCCAGTCCCCGCTAAGATTGTAGAACTGATTGAACTACTTGTCTGACGTCGGTCATGTATGGGTATTCGCAGTGACGGCACACTAAAATGCCGCGGCAGCGTGGTTGAGAATCACTGCCATAGGTAAACATTCAGTTGAGGGATTCCAAATATGGCTTCTTACCCAGCGCATCTAAATTGCATTTCTGTAGGAGAAACACATACTACATAACACACATATTCCGCTGTGACATTGCAGATGAAATGACCATGTATATATAAATAAAATATTCCAAGGGTATTTATTAAAAAAGGAACCAAACAAATCCAGCATGATGACAGTAAAATATTACTAAAAAATAATAAAGCAATTGGGTCAAGCGCATAATCAAAAATAGCACGAAGAAGCGGAGAGAACGGAATTAAGGCTTCCTGACAGGCACTAATGTAATCTACTTGAATCAGAAAAACCTATAAACCTATTTTTGAAGTGAATTTTCAACAAAAATAATGCAGTGATAAGGATTAATTTTCACTCTGAACCCTTGACATTATTTTATATGAGAAATCGCATTACTTTTTATAACATCTTTCACGCATAGTAATTAAAAAATATTTATCGTTATTAATGCGTTTGACCATGCCCGAATCGCTTTCAATATCTTACTAAAACAGATGTCTAATGAATCCTTTCACTTTTATCAATTATACACTTTTCAGAATTACAGTTTGAAGGATATATGTCGAACAGTATAAGAGATAAACATAATAAATATATCAACAAAATCTGAAAATTGAGTTTTTTAGGTCAACATTGTAAAACAGAAAAATTAAATTAACCCCGTTTTTTATTGAACACCGTTTGCTGATGCGATTTTCTTAACTAAAAGAAACCCATTATCTAAAAGTAATCTGTTTCTTTAACTGTAACTTTAGCCTACTATTTCACTTAGTGATAAGCAGATCACACGTGTTGCCTTTTATTTCAGACATTTTTTTTCATTTTTAAAAATGGTTAACCATAGCAAATTCCTTTTATGACCTTAAATATCGATTAATCGGAATACTTGAAGTTATGAAATTTGTTTAAGGATATATTAAACATAAATCCTTATATATAGCGCAGCCAAGGAACATTTTGTAATTTATTATATATATATATATATATATATATATATATATATATATATATATATATATATATATATATATATATATATATATATATATATATATATACAGGGTGTTTCATATTGAATGGGACAAAAAGAAAGCATACCTGTGAACGCTGTAATTACTTTATTTTGATAAATGAAATTTACAGTGAAACTATCGTTATCCAAGTTTCTATAGATGTTCTATGTGTGCCCCTCCGATGACACGACAAATATCTATGCGGTATTCCAATTCCTGCCACACTCGTGATCCTTTGTAAATGATTCGAGCACTTCAGTTATCCGCTGCTTCAGTTGCTGTAAGTCCTTGGAAAATGTTGACCCGAACACTTTGTCTTTAACTAAACCCCATAAGAAAAAATCACAATGGTTTAGATCTGGTGATCTCGGTGGCCAACAAAGCAATGGCATATCGTTTGATCTAGCACGGCCAATCCAGCAATGAGGTAGACTATCGTTCGGGTACTGACGTACGTTTTTATGCCAATGTGGTGGAGCACCGTCTTGCTGTAGAATGAAACCGGGAACCGCTTCCTCCAACTGAGGAAACAATAAACGAAGATGTTTTGGCGTATTCCGAAACATAGTACGCTTTCTCCTGCATGGATGGCGCCATTTCGATCAACAGTGCCTCTAGCGACGATTTCGTAACCGGAAGATTTTTCGCTGTTGCCAGATAAAACTTGCATAATTCTAGTTTCAGAATTAATTTGTTTCGGCTAAATAAATAAATTACAGAATTTGTAATATGCTATTATTTTTGTCCCATTCAATAAGAAACACCCTGTATGTATATATACATACACACACACACACATATATATATATATATATATATATATATATATGCATATATATATATATGCATACATATATATATGTATATATATATATATATATATATATATATATATATATATATATATATATATATATATATATATATATATATATATATATATATATATATATTATGATAGTATTTAGTAGTATTATTTTCTGTACACAAGCCTATGTTTTCTTGTCATTCATGTTTATTCTGTATCAAGCTGTAATCTGCTTCAAGCAAATACTTTTGATATTATACAGAGTAAAACTACTTTAACAAAACATACGAACGTGTATGCATGTATCATTTAACCCACAGTTATATAAATATTTCCTCGCGTTTTACTATTTGATCGACCGAAGTTCATATCGCAAGGCAAAAACTTATCCCTTTCGTAAATTTAAAATTCCCTTTCGTAAGCTCTAGTCACGATCACGTGTTTGTAGAACAAGACAACAACATCACTCAACTTTTATCACTAAACTACTTTTAGAAACTATTGATATATCATAATTTATTGACTGTTCAAAAGAAAGCGGTTATCCTTTTGTGTGTTTTAAGAAATTTTAAACTACCTTCTTTTAGATAAAAGTTACTTTCAAAGCATTTTCTGTTACACTATTATTTGTCAAAGAGTTATTCTGTTACTATCCAAAAACCTTTTAAACTATCAATAAATCCACAAAAGTTCACCGATGCGGAATAAACTTTTCATCATTTTATGTTTGTTTTTTCCCCCGTCGTGGTGTTTGGGAAATGGCGGTAACGTGCTCTTAAAATCTTCTTCTTTTTACGACTTCCTATCATCTATTGTTAGATATAAAGGTAGAAAATTCGGGAGATGAGCTGAATTTCGCACAGCAGTAAAAGCGGGAAATATTGTGAGTGACAGGGTAAGGGGAGGGGTGAAGAAAAATATAAAAAACTGTGCAGGAAAGTAGGAGAAGCTATAAATTTCATTATTTATGTCGTGAAAAGAATTTTTTTTTTTACACATTAAGAATTTGAGCAGTTACTTAAAACTTAATTATGAATTAGGTGATATATTCGCATGAAATGCTTTTATGTGGTACTTACAAGTGTCTTGAAGTATCGAGAGAGTGGTAAACAAAAAGGCTGTGATTCTTAATTAAGCAAAAACGTATGTAAGTAGTTAGAAAAATTAATTCTTGCCCTCATCAGACAAAAAAGCTTTCAGTGTTACATTTGGGACACAACTTTTTAATTTTTCCATTTTTTTCTGTTTTGTAGTTCTATTTTTTCCCTTAAATATACTCGAATAATTTTTCCTGTTTATATAAAAATCAATATGCAAAAAGACTACTAGAACAATTTAAAATTATTTTATTTAAAAGTTTAAAGTATTTTTAACTTTTGATACACGTACTGAACCAATAGCTTAGTTGAATATATTTAGCCTGTTATAAATTTGAAAGATCTCGGAATATTTTTTCTGCAGGATTTTTTCCTGTCTTTATATAAAAATAAATAAGCATAAAAATACTAGAATAATTTAAAATTTAAAATTCTTTTATTTAAAAGTTTAAAATATTTTTAAGTTTTGATACACGTAGTGAACCAATAGCTTAGATGAATATATTTAGCCTGTTATAAATTTGAAAGATCTCAGAATATTTTTTCTGTAGGATTTAAGAAAAGAAAATTTGTCATAAAATTCTTAATCACTTCAAAGGACAGAAAAATATTCCTTTTTTTTAGATAAATTTTCCCTTCAGAGAAAAGGAATTGTAAAAACTTCTGTCTAGATTCAGTGAAGAAAGAATCTGGACAGAAATTTTAACGTACAATAGAGAAAATGAACTGTTAAAATTTTGTTCTAAATTTTAATTATTCTAGACAGATATTTTAACTTACAATAGAAAAAATGAACTATTGAAATTCTGTTCAAAATTCAATGAACTGTTAAAATTTCTGAAAAGAAATTTTAACAGTTCATTGACTCTAGAACAGCGAAACACTTCAAAAAATTTCAGTGAGATACCTTGCAAGGAAGTTCGTATACATCCTTAGAAAATATGTCTGATTGTGAAAATTTTGATTCCGAAATAAACAGACATTAAAGAAGTACGGCAATTTTATTTTTAAAATAGAGATGTAAAGCAAATAAATTCACTCAATTTTTAATATATTCAGCTTTTTTTCAACTCAATATTAATTCTCGAAATTTAATTTCCTCTCTTGAAACGAACTACTAGATTTCAATAATTCTGCATCGCATTAAAATTCATCCGCTGGCAATGTGAATTCAAAGCCAGTTACAGAATTAAAGGAACTGAAATTCTCTAAAAAGGAGAAACATATTCATCTTTTATTTAATGCAACATCAATATTAATTCTTGAAATTTAATTTCCGCGTATTAAACAAACAACTAGATTTGAATGACTTTACATTGCAATAATTCTTACGGATAGAATAGGAGAATTCTAAGCTATTTAGAGATGCAAAGTTAACGAACTTCACTCAAAAAGTTAAGCATATTCAGCTTTTGATAAATTTACCATCAGTATTAATTTGTACGAAAATTTAATTTTTGCTCTTTAAAAAAACTACCAGATTTGAATGATTTTACATCGCGTTAATTCTTTTGGAGAAAGAGAAGGAAGTCAGAGTATTCGAGATGTAAAACAAGTAAAATCTATTTATCATTTTATTAATCATCTTTATCTTAAATTCTCTTTAATCATCTTTAGCTTAAATTCTCAAAATTTAACTTTCATTTATATAACAAATAATCAGATTTGAATAATTTTACACCGCATTAATTCTTCTTGAAATAAAAAGGGACTTCAAAGCCGGAAAATTTGAAGAAAACGGAATTCCCTCAAATGCTTCAATAAACAATTGTAAAATATATGTATAACCTTAAATGCTAAATATGTATTTTGCTTATTGCATCATCAGCTTAAATTCTCAAAATTTAATTTTATCTCACAAAACAAACCATCAAATTTGAATTTGTTTACATCGCATTAATTTTCCCGGAAAGCATAGGGGACTTCAAATCTGGAAAATTTAAAGAAAATCAATTCTTTCAAGATATTCAATTGTTCAATGTTAAAATTGTTAAATACACACACACACACACACACACACACACATATATATATATATATATATATATATATACACACAGGGTGTTGCCGTATTCGACCGATAAATTCAGGGGGGTGATAATAGCCATCAAGACAAGCAATAATCACATAAGAATGTATGACCGGAAACGCAAACCTGATCAACTAGAGGATAAACAAAGACGTAGAAATGTTGACTTTTCATTTCTGTATCTTTGCTTATCCTCTAGCTCACCCCTCTGAATTTGTCGGTCGAATTCGGCAACACCCTGTATATCATTCGCTTATTGCAACACCAGCCTAAAATCTCGAAATTTAATTTTCCCTCACATAACAAACCACCTGCTTTGAATGCTTTTACATCGCATTAATTCTTTCATAGAGTAAACGGGAATTAAAAGCCGGTAAATGCTTTCAGCCTTCCGGAATATAAAAGAGGACTTCAAAGCCAGACGATTTAAAGAAATTAGAATTCACTCAAAATCTTAAATAAATAGTTAGTAAATATAATTTATATATATTGTTAAATGTTAAATATAACTTTCGCTTATTACATCATCAGCTTAAATTTGCGAAATTTAATTTTCTCTCACACAACAAACCACCAGCTTTGAATGATTTTACAACGCATTAATTCTCTCGCAGCGAAAGCGGGAATACTACAAAGCCGGTAAGTGCTCTCAGCAAATGGAACCGTCTTTATGAACTTGTCACTGACAATCCATGAAGGAGTGCGGGAAAAAAAAGGAGCCATGTATCTGGCGTTCGCTCGGGCGCGTTCACACTTTCCACGAGAAGCGACATTAAATATTAACGGGGGAGAGCGCGGGGGGGGGGGGGGAGGGCTGCTGATTTACGCTTGTTGCCTATAGTCAGTCAGGCATGCTCGCAACTCACACCCACATGCTTTTCCCGGCTGCAGGAATCGATAAAATAACCAACGATGAAAATTTTATGAACTTCAGGTGAGAAGAACGGATGGAGAATATAACTCGTGCGGGTGCGCGTGCATGACAAGATGATACATGAGCTGCAGTACTCGGACAAATTACTTCTGAAACTCAGCGAGTAATTTTTCAAAAGTAATTTTCATATTTTTCAGTCTAATCTCCGAACATCCAACTCATCTCGAATGCATCATCAATTCCAGACCGCTAAGAAACTGTTGGCACGTTTACTCACATGTTTACACCAGCGAGAAGCATCTCGTACCTTCGATGTACCAAAATCCAGAATAAGCACATACTTCTCTTCCCCTCTCTCTGGGTTCCTAACAGTATCATCCAGCTTCCAAAACCTCGGACTAGCAACGAACCCTCGACAAAACCCTCTCTCCACTAGATCAAAATTAGATTTTACTTAAGCTACATTGGTGATAGTGTAAAAATATCTGTAGCATTTTTAGGACATTAAAGTGAGTCTTTAAATGAAATAGACTGCAGTAAGTTTTAAAACATTGTATGCCATTAAATGCGGAATATTTAGAAATCTATGGATTCGTTGATAAATACATACAAATATATATATATATATATATATATATATATATATATATATGGCTTGGTACAAGAAGTGCCTCAGTCAGTTTTTTCCAAGATGACTTTGTTTGCTTATGCGTCTTTAAAAAATATTATTTTCAATATAAGAAGTACCCAAGTCTGCACAATGGTTTAGAAAACACTTTTAAACCATCATATCATATCATATATATATATATATATATATATATATAATTGTATGTGTCTCTATCAATCACTTCATCGAGTGATAGAAATGATAAATTTATTCATTCATTGAAATGATGGAAAGGAGCAAGTGATATTGCCTATTGGCCTTGTACCTTCAACAGAAGAGTCAATAATGTTATGGTAGACATAAATGAATATTTTTGAATAGTTACTACATGAGAAAAAACTTCTACGTTAATGCGTTAAACACACCAATGTAGCATATTAAGAAGCTTTATAATTAATTTCTTTTTATTCTATTAAGCCGCTTCAAAAATTAATGCACAGAAAAAAAAAATATATATATATACCCGCTTGGAATTATCTGCCTCCCCTCCCCTCCCCTTCCCTTCACTCCGGGATGTCGAACATCCTATTTAATACCCTGTTATCGTATATCATTGTCAGATACGACGATACGGTCGAATTTTCGTTCCATACAATATTTCAACATGGATTTAACAAAGTTGAGGAGATGCCATCTATTACTTTTCAGCCTAAATCAATCGGATTATAACCAAATTTTTTTTGCTCGCATGCATATCACTGTCTCAGTCTTGCATTTTTTTGAGTATATATCTGGAGAAAAAGAGGGGAGATTTTTTTTTTTCCGGGTAATCATCTGGCGCTGAAAACATGTTAATTAAGTCAGAAATGAATAATTCAAAGAGAGAACGGCTAGCTGATGTCACGAGGGGCAGGGGATTAAATGAAACTCAGAAACTTATTTTCCTGCCATTTATTATGAATAATGATGTTTGCATATGCACACTCGATTTATCCACATGCAGATAGCTTGACATCGGGTATGCGACATTTTGAATTAATTTACAGCGTACAGGGGAATCTTTGCAATTTTCGGGAATAGAAAATTTTAGTGGGGACCTATACAATTTTTTGATATTATCTTAGAGCAAGAAAAGGTACTTTTATTATTTAAACGTCTACTTCTCTGTCAGGAATAACTTATTAAACAAAGCGGTGGTTTTCTATTTCGGTTTGACAAGCCATATCTTTCGCTTGCCTGGAAAAATTTAACATTAGGTGGAGTATCGCAAATCTTCAATTCCCGTGTAAGTAAAGGTACTTTTCTAATCACATATTAATAAATCCATGAGGTTTTTTTCTTCTTATGAAGAAAGAAACTAAAATAATGAGCTTGAATAAAAATGAAAAATGACAGTCGTTAATTTTTTCCAAGACATTTTATTGTTGTGTATCGCACTAAAACAAACACTATTTTTTGAATATTTTAAAGTTTTATTTTTAAAAATACGCTTTTTTAAATTCAATCATCTATTTCAAATGCTAGATACCAAACTTTTAAAACAAGCGCTTGATAATTTAATTTTTTAAAAAAAATGGAGATCTTCAATGTCAAGCAAGGCCACACCGGAACAAAATAACAAGTTTGTTTTTTAAGTTAACTGGCAACCTAAAATTCTGAAATTCGCTAAAACTCCCGGATTCAAACGCCAACCTATCAGCTTTCACCTTTTTCTCAATTGGTCAATTCTACGCAAACCTACGTTTGAGGCCTTGGCCCTCCAACGTATAGAGCGTAGTTAACAAGTTTCTCCTGATGGTCCTGATGGAATTTTGAAATTCCATGTACGACCTTTCATGTGCATGACTAAACGCCGTATTTTTTTGGAACATAAGACGCACATCAAATTTATGGGAGGATTTTTAGAAAAGAATAATTTTATTTTGTTAGGTATATAAAGTATTTTCAATTTCTTACTTAATAAAGATAAAAAATATATATAATAAATATATTAAATAATATACATAATATATAAAATGTATATAATAAATGTAAATAATAATACAGTAAAACATCGTTTATCCGGGCCTCGTTGATCCGGATCTCCGGATAATCCGGATCAGATTTGTAGACTTTTTTTATTTAATGTTCACATTAGATATTAATTTTTAACTATGCTAGCAAGAACGTAACTACAAGTACGCCAAATATTCGCTTTTCAATTTGATTCAATGTAGAGTTCCTGCACAGATTGTACAATAAATTATGGTAATAAAATTCTTTTTGTTGAGTTTAAGAAAGCTTTTCTAGGCTTACCAATTCTTTGTCAAGAAAAGATGTGAAAAGTTATTTTTATATTTTTTAATGTCTTGAAAACAATACTATGTAATTTTGTTACAAAACATAGGTTTTTTTCGTTATAAACGGTAAGTCTGCTTAGTTAAGGATTTTGTTTTGCTTATTACCCACATTACCCGAATTATCCGGATTTTCGATTGTCCGGATTGCCTATGGTCCCAGTTAGTCCGGATAAACGAGGTTTTCTGTAATTATAAGAAAAAACAATTCACTGTGATCAGCAACGAATTGTAAGACAATCTAGTACAATTATATTTAATCGTGTATGACTTGTGCCGCTACCGTAGAGCCGAATGAAAAAAAAAACGATTTTCACGAGGGTCAGCGTGTATAACTTGAACGTAGAAAAATGTAAGAATCGTGGTATTAATTGGTTGTGTAACAAGTAATTTCGACTTCTGATCCGAACACTTGTTGCTGCAACCATGTAGTGAAAAAAGGTATAATAATTTATGGGGAAGAAAAATCAGATTAATGGTTGTAAAAGTTCAGAGATAATCCCCAGTAAAAACAAAATGCTGGTTCAGTTTAAAAAAAGGTACCTGTTCCGAGGTTTAATGCTTCTGGGTAGAGGGTTTACCTATTTTGAGTATACCTCTTTGTATCTCAAATAGATCATCTAACCCATCTTATTATACCTCTGTTTTCGTAATATGCCCAAAAGAGCATCTCATTTTTGCAGTGAACGTTCAATGATCTAAACTTTATTAGTAAGATGACAATGAACCATTCTGGCATTCTTTATAATAATTATGGCAATATTCTAACCATCAGAGGATTATCAATTTTAGACACATTATTCGTGTTTTCAGTGCGAGGTGGTGGATAATTGGAATCTTGGAAGATTAACACGGTTAATCTGGAGTTCCGAATAGCACTAAATAATGAAATATAAAAATTCTGTCTCTTCATGGTTAGCAGCTCTAACAAAGTTTATAGAATACGTTGGTAAAAATCTGATGTGTTTCCCAATAAATTCTCTCCAAATATCCCATAGCACGAAGGTACTGGAATAATTTAACAAGAAACATTCCACAAGAAAAACCAAACGAGGTCAAATAAATAACAGCAAACACGTGTAACTGGACAAATACAAACTAGGCTTTACTTGTGTGCACTTCCTCAATTGGGAAAGTAAGATATCTGATCTTCAAAGCAATCGCTTAAATTAAGACTTTGCAATATTATACTGACGCTGATGAAATAATGGATCAATTCAGTTCTTGGGCTCTGAAAATAACCCTCCATTCTATATCCATTTCGATCTATCGTTTGCCATAAACATTATCATAACAACAAAGAATCGTGATGTTTATTAAGGAACGGGATGAATAAACATGTCTATTTAATGACATAACTGAGTGGCAACGATGCGGTAATTGTAATTCTCAGCTTTAATGAAAGAAATATCTGTAATTATTAACATCTTTAGCAAGTCCAGTCTACCGTAAAAAAGTTTATTTTTTATTATACAATAACGACTGAATTAATGTATTTAAAAGAGGTAATTTTTCACACGGACTTTATGAAAATATTATCGGACTTTTATTTTCCATACTAGCAACAATAAATAGCATTTAAAGCATGGCGTTAAAATGAATATTTTATTATATATATTTATTATATTATTTATTATATATGTTTTTTATTAAATATATTTTTTATCCTTATTAAGTAAGAAACTGAAAATATCTTTATAAACCTAACAAAATTCAAAATATTATTTTCTAAAATTTCTCCCCTAAGTTAAAGTTGCTTCTTATCGTCCGGTAGGTCTTATGGTCCAAAAAATACGGTAATTAAATTATATCGCAATTTTTCAAGCGAGGTCTAAGTAAAATTATCAAGTAATTCATATGAATTAAATATATCGCTCACTCCTTTCAACAACGTCACATCTAAAAAATCGGCGGTTTTTAGTTATGCTTGTTTTCAGAATGCCCTGGAAGAGTAGTATATCCCTGCAATATCGTCATATCTCACTGCTCAATATTTAGCCGATAGAGAGCAGAATTAAAATTTATTTTCAATGCATTTTAATGTACTTTTAAACTTTAAAGTCACTCTCCTGAAAATCTTATTTGTGAGATATGACGTTGTAGAAAGAAGTGAGCGATATGCAAATGAAGATTTAAATACTATCATAATGTTTTAAAGAGCGAACGTTAAGCAAGATACATCTAGGGCATAGAACCGTATCACAAATTTTTTTAGAGTCCACAGCAAAATGTCTAGTACAACGCATATAAAATCACTATGCAAAAGTTTATCTAGTGATGTCGTAAAATCTGCATAGTATCAAACCATGATAAAAAAATTTATCAATAGATGCAATACAACAAAATTATTTTTAGAAGTGAATCCTTCTGTAGTGAAACTTATGTAAGGTAGTAAATATTAATTAAAGTAGAGAAATCGTATCCTTTTCTTTTTTAATTAATTTAACGCGATATTCCTTGATTCAATAGACATTAATAGGTTAACTATAAATATATTGTTTTCAAAATAATCAAAAACGTCAATTGTTTCTAAATAGAAAGTTTATTCAATATAATTAACGTTACGTAAAATAATAGGAAAAAGTTAAAAATTTCAGGTAGTCTCGTCTAACGAAACTACCGCGGGTTATTAACGTAGGATTATTTATCGTTGCTTACCTCTTTTGTATGTATATATGTATGTATGTGTTATGTATATATGTATCTATATATATGTACGTAATATATATATATCTATATATATATATGTATGTTGCCAAAATTATAACTCCCGACGCAGAACATCTGAAATTTTGCTTTCCGGAGGACCGATATAGAAGAACGTAATCCTACGTTAAAATTCTAAGTAGTGGGCGAGTCAAACAATGAATGTATCTGGAGAAGCAGAAGATGAGTTATCTAGCCTCTCTAAAAACGTCAATTTCTAATCTTATGAATATTACTTCAACGAATATATGCCTAAAAAATACAAAGTTCCCTATCTTTCCCTAATATTATTCCCTAATTCCCTATTTTTTCTCTTTGCAGTAAAATGCAATGAATGTGAAAATATTTACATGCAATCAACAAAATAAATTTCTCTTGGGTCCCAAAAAAATCAACAGCCTCCAAGGGATACGACGGAACTAATACTCAATTCTCTGATAACCCACCTGTCTCGGCACGATAAAGGTTTGCCTTCCTGGCGTGTGTACTCAAAGATACGTCTCTCTCTCCCTAGATCAATACTCAAACTATGCTGAAGGGGGGGAAGGGGGATATGAAAGGAGACCCACCCCTCTCCGACATCTTTGCTCAGATAATGATCCTGGGGGGAAATTAGCGATAAACGTGTGCGTCTCCTTTTGCACAAGACGAAGATTGACTTTTAATACAAGTGCCTGTGGTTATTATTTCCACATCTTTCATTAAGAGTGGGAAACTGATGCAGGCTTCTCTGTTATTATCTAATGAATGTTGAGCTTGGTCCATGAATAACTAATATGAGGAAATGTGCATGAAGCAAGATCCCGGTTTAGATGGGGGCTTAGGTTGTTGCAATCAGGAGCAGTTTGGGTTCTTTTTCCCCCATTGGTGGACAATGGTAATCAGTATTAATCTGACGTAAATAGATAACAAAAGTTTCGATAAAGTAAACGCAAATTTTATGTGTATTTCACTCAGTGTGTATTGCAGCATAGATATCAAATTTTTGAGAAATATTTTTGTAATATAGTTAAAAGGCTCTTCAGCACAATAAACAAAAAAATCAGTATTTCCTTATCTCAAGATAGTGCTGAATCTGCAACAGAAAAAGTTTTTCAACCTCTGATGGTGGATGCAATCAGTATTAAACCGACATAAATAGATGACAAAAATCCATTTTCGGTAAAGTGAACACAGACCTTATGTATATTTCGCTATGCGTATATTTCGACATAGAGATTCAGAAGTTGTGATATTTTTTATCTTGTTTACAGAATCTTCAGCATAATAAATGAGAAAATAAGTATTTCCTAATCAAGATAGTGCTGAATCTACAACAAAAAAAGTGTGGTTTTTTCCCCCTAGTGGACACTATAATCAGTATAGAACTAATATAAAAAGATGACAAAAATCCAATTTCGGTAAAGAATCCAGAACTTTATATGTATTTTACTAAGTGTATATTACAGTATAGAGATCCAAAAGAAGTGGATTATATTTTTAATCTCATTAAAAGGTCTTCGGCACAATAAACAAGTTCCTTGTCAAGATATTGCTGAATATACCATAGAAAATTTTGTTTTGTTTCTCTTCTGATGGACACTGCAATCAGTATAGAACTGACTTAAGTAGATGACAAAATTTCAGTTTCGGTGTAGTCTGAGATGTAAACATGAAACTTACGTGTATTTCAGTATAGAGAACCGGAAGTAGTGAAAGATTTTTTAAATTTTTGTTAAACGGTTCTCCAGCACAACCAACAGAAAAATTAATGTTTCCTTATCAAGATATTGATAAACTTACCACGGGAAAAGAACTAATTGTAATGTCATTAACACGCAATTCCCGTTTTTTTTTTTTTTTTACAAGAATCATAAACCGATCTAGGTCAGATAGGCATGTCCAGGGCACCCATTAGCTCTAGACCTATATTTCGTGCTCCTCGTGCTATATTCTACAACAACACGAGAGGGTACTAAATATTAAGAGCAGGGGTGTGCCATGCATTTTACAATATCGAGAGTTTTCAGTGTGACATTGAATCCGAGACAAGAAAAACCAAAGTGTAGAAGCACTTTACATTTTTACTTGTGACTGAATTTAAACAGCTCACTTCAGTCCTAATTATTCCTACCCACAATTAAAACTGACAAAGAAAATTGCGGACAAGTATATTCACTTGGGTGTACTTACCCACTAAATTCCTGGGATTCAGTTCACAAATGCACCAGTATTTATGAGCTGGAAATTGACAAGAAAATCTCTTCCTCAGAAAGACTGCATAGCAATTCCACGCATACAACTACTGCTTCAATAGTATTTGCCTCACTGATGGTTTTATAATAAGAAAGAAATTGGTCCACGGATGTTGTTTGAATTCGACTAAAAGCGCATGGCAGCATCTTAAGCTTAAATTTGTCTCCTTTCTTCCACTGTACTTCATCGTTTCAACAACTTCTTTTTCAAAATTTGCCATTTAGAATCCTGTTAGTTTTCTTCATTGATATTTAGTACCAAAATTTCCAGAATTAATTTTTGCCGGAAACGTATGATAAATGAATAAAGATAGGTATAAATTTATAGAAAGTATAAAATGAACAATCTCAAACTTTCATGTATTATACGTTAATACTCTTCCTTATTTCGATAAATACGACATTCTTCTCCTTATGTAGTCTTAAATCTGTCGGCATATTTCCATTTTAGTCTAAACGGAAACCGCGAAAATTGTATTGAATCTCCTTCAAATTTCCTAAACATTTCGATTAAGATTCACCCACCCACCCTACAGTGTAAAACATCGAGGATCTTATATCGTTATCAACATTAGCATTTATAGCAATTGAATTAAGGTAGAAATTCAGATGTTCAAAAGGAAAATAAGATTCTGCGTTTTGGTAACAAAAAGCATATCTTTCTGCCTAAAGCTACTTCTAGCAGAGATGTTAAAATCGCTGAGTTCAGGAAGATTAGGAAAGCAACTCTCCATTGCAGAGTAATAATAACTGCATTCCTAGAACAATGCAGCATGTAATGTTGAAGTTTGGGCACGTTTCGCGATGTTTGAACAATGCTGAAGTACATATTTGAATGTTTCAAGTTCCATATGAAATCGAATTTACAATCAGAACTGTCCCCTGGATGTAAGATTAAGCATGGAAACGGCTACAAAATATTATCGCTTGACTTTATTTTATTTATATATATATATATATATATATATACAAAACTTAATACGTAATCTTGTACAAATCTTGGACAGAAAACAGCCAAATTCTCGAATCTAAAATCACACTATGAAAAATGGACAAGTCAAGAGAATTTTCACAGAGCATTAAGCGAACAGATTAATTTTTATGAAGCACTCTTTAATGCAATTACTCTTATGTAAATTAATGTCGAAGAATGTACGTAATTTGAATCTTTCGAAAGCCTGAAGCCTAATTTGTCAGTTTAACCCAAAATTAATCAACTATTTTATCTAATTTTGAAATATTTTTAAGTTATTTAATCCAAGAATGGACTATTTTCTACAGATAGCCCTGAATTTACATAACATCTAATACAACAATTCTCTAATTAAACTACAATTATTGAAATATTTCTTCTAATTATTTGTAACACTTAAAATTCTAATTTCGAAAAACTGACATAGTCAAATGTCTGGTACCTAACTTCTTCAGTTTAACTATAATTTTATCCCTAATTTAAGTTAATCTTGAAGTATCTTCAAACTATTTAATTTAACCAAGGACAGTTTTCTAAATATGGTTCCGAATATAAATAACTCTAATAGCAATTTTTCTAATTAAGTCAAAATAATTAGAATAAGTCGTAAATCTTTTCTTTTTTTTTTACATATACAAATATTCTTTAATTTTAACTCTCTCCAGTAAATTATTTTACATTTTATTATACTTTAATGTAATTGAAAATCTTAATGATTAAGGTTGAATTTTTCTTGCGTAGAATCTTTTAATTTAATTATTCTTCGTGAGCTGACTCTTAAAATTTAATTACTCTTGATTGCTACAAAAATAATTTCTAATTTAATTCTTCTTCGGAAAAATTAAAATAGAATTTCTTATAACTTGAAGCTACGTTTTTTTTTTCCTATGCTCCAGGAAAAATGTATCACATTAAATGCAACATATGTATATGCGTTTTAGTAAAAAAAAAATTCGAATTATTTCGGAGTAATTATGAAAACTTGTGAATAAGTTTTGATAACTTTTACTCCATTGATGTTAGTAATCTTATTAAAATTACAATTATTTAATCAAAAAAAATTCTTCAACATAAATTGCTTTACGGGAAGAAACGTAAAAACGCTAGATATAATCGCAACGTCTAAAGCACAGTGAATTCTTAGAGATACCAAAATGTAATGCGTTCTTAATCAGTGGTTCGCAAACTGTAAGTCGCTAAAACAAACTTGAGGGGTCAAGTATGGTGTGAAGTAAATTTATATCATATAGAATTATTAATTAAAAATATACTTTACATTTACTATAATCATATATTTTTAATATTTTAATTATATTTTTTATACGAGGGATGGAACTTTAATAGTGGCAACACTGTTGTAGAGCCCCCTCCCTCCCCCCCCCGCAGCAGAACCCCAGCTAACACCACACGTACGCCACATACCTGCCTTACCTCAGAACGAATGCGCTCTCCCTACAAACACCACACGCCCGCACAGTGACAAGATAAATACAGTCATGTTTAAGTTACTGGTCTATCGTAAGAAATAATGTGTTGCATCTTACTGATAGAAGAAAAATGCTTGTGTGCGCACACTGTGGCTGATGTCTTTGCTCGCTAGGGCTGAGAAGTGCTCTACCATCCCCTATATTCCTCGGACTTAAGTCCCTGTGACTTTGATCTCATCCCCAAGATGAAGGAACCGCTCCGTGGATTCTACCAGAGATTCTGCAGGCTGTAGACCGCTCCATTCGAAGGATCAACAGATCGGGTGCTGCCAAAGGCATCCTGCAGCTTCCAGAACGTTAGCGACGCGTGGTAAATAATGCTGGTTACTACTTTGAAGGGCTATAAAAGTTTCACCCCTGTATCTCTTCTGTATACTTTGTACATACCTAGTTGCCACTATTAAAGTTCCATCCTATGTATGTTAAAAAAACTATGTTATGATATTGATAAATAAGGTGTCAAACAGTTTTACAATAAAAACTTCTTCGGCAAAAGACTATACTTTGCTGTCATTTGCTTCTACATATCTGTGTGAGAATGGGTTTTCAAATCTGGGTTTTTATAATACTTTGTCAAAATTCTTTTATATATTTTTCTTTTTTTTTTACTAACATTTTCCTAGTTTCTAAAATTTTGCCTCTACCAAAAATTTTTCGATAGGGATCAAATGATTTTTTTTTTTTATGTAAAGAAAGTGGGTCGCGATCGGAAAAAGTTTGAGCACCACTGATCTAAATAGTCTGAAAAAATTTATGGATTGAATATCGCGATATAAAAATGGGAAGAGTTCTGTATAAATATGTGCAACAAGCAGTTTAAGGTGATATTTATGTAGCTATAGATGAGGTTTAATCAAAATAACGCTAAAATTTACATTAAATATACAGGGCGCGATGGCCCAGTTGGCAAGAGCAGCGGGCCAGTGATCTGAACGTCTCTGGTTCAATGCCCGCCGCTGCAAATCCATCGCCGTGTACACTAATGGCGGTTGGTGCACAAAAATATGTCGTGGTTGTAATGTCCTCCAAGTTCTAAAATTTACCTCTGGAGGTGCGGGGTCAAGTGTTCCGGTCTCGGCACTTGACTCGGTTCTAAATTACAAGACCGGCTTGTAGAGAGTTATGCTGGCCACCTATACGGTGCTCCCTTAAATGAATGGCCATCAGAATCGGCAGCAATATTTGCATGGATTTAGTTCAACAAAAAAAAAAGAATAACTGCAAGGAAAAAAGACCTTTTTATTATATACCATGTTTTTAAATTTTCTGTTGAATCATATAAACTTGACAATTCTATGTATTAATAAATACTTTTTTAAAAATTTTTGATGAATTATCCCATCAACTTGAAAGAAAATGAAGTTGGGTTAATGGGAAGTTAACTTGCTTTTAACTTTTCTTTCCCGTACCGGCCGATAGATGGCTGCACCAGTCTACAAAGAAAAATTAACAGAAAAAGAATTCAATTCTACTTAAAGATGGCTAAAAGTATTAAAATAATGCATTGTCATCATGTTCTGAGCTATTCTAAAAGTTTCAAATATCTAGCTAGTCGGGAAGTTAGTTAAAAATCGATTGCAATATTTGTACCGGACAAACACACACACACACAAACAAACAAGAAAGCGAGTTGATAAAAACATGGTAAAAATTGCCATATGTAACAACAACAGCATATTCAGGTTTCTTATCCAAAAAAATTCTTTAAAAATGTCCATTATTTTTTTTTTCGAGCCGTGTGATTAAAATCCGTCGGATAATTTGCATCTTATTTCTGAACATTTTTTTTCGTGAGGCAAGGACAATCCGCTAAAAGGTAACTAGAAGTTTAATTTATACAATTGCTATTGTCGCGAACCTCTATCTTTACTCAAATTTGTTATTGAAATTCAAATATTTGATTCAAGGCAAAAGCACTTATATTTACCCACTCTGGTGAATTCCAACTCCTTACAAAGGAAATGTATCTAACATTTGAATTCCCACTTTTGATAACAAAGATGTAAAATTGAACTCAGTCTAAGTTAGTTTTATACATCTGAAACGGATGTAAATGAAGCAGAAATTATTAAAGGAGACTTAACATAAAAGACTACCAATGCTAATATATGATACAGAATATTGTAGACATTTACAATGTTCCATTAACGAAGTACGACTAAATTATTGTGGAGTGCCAAATCTATAACAAGATAGATACGCACTTGTCATATTTTACGGCTTAAATCCTCTTTCAACTACTAAATCCCGTCTTCTTATGATAGGAAAGAGAACAGAGAAGCCTTATCAGTTTTGTAATCCCATACTTGAATCGAGGATAAACGTGTAATCCAACAACAGTGTCACACAAGAGATATTATATATTATTCTTATCACTACATCTTGATATTCCAGATATACATCGGCAGAAGATTTTAACATTAACGTATAAGTTTAGACAAGTAAGAATGTGAATGTGTGTATATATATATATATATATATATATATATATATATATATATATATATATATATATATATATATATATATATATATATGTGTGTGTGTGTACGCCCATACTTAATGAAACTGTAAACAAATGGAAAGGCTAAATAAACTGTAAAATTCATAAGTTTATTTTTCCCCGACGTGGCAGACATTTGTCTCTGACTGTAGGTACTTCTTGACATTGTCCCACGAAGATCTGCGAAGTTTTGATGGCCTCTTTATAATGTACCCTATACGTATCTTTATAATATATATATATATATATATATATATATATATATATATATATATATATATATATATATATATATATATATGTCGGATTTTGCTTCACGCCCATAATTTAAACCATTGTAATCCGAACTAGTTGAACAAACCATCACATAAATCAGCAGTCGACTCCCGAAAATTCTCCATCTTCATCTATCAGCAGTCAGATGTGGCGAGTGGCAACAATATCACACCAAATCTCTCTAAAATATCTTTATTAAATATCGTACTAGGCTCAGCTCTATTAATAAGTTTTATTTCGTTCCGTTCCTATTAAAAATGCGTGGCTGCAGAGCAGCACGACCGTCTCAGTTACTCATCCCATTGTCTCTGAAAATTTCAACCCTTTACATTCAGCTTTTAAGTTACTACGCATCTCCCACGGTCAGATTACGTCAGTATGACGATTGCACCGAAAGTGAGGCTGGGGTGGGGATTGGCTGTCACTCAAATCCAAACCCTGCAATCTATTTTCTCTGCGGTGTTTATTCCGATTTTTACGATGTCCCAACCCTTTGTTGATCAATGTTATTTCTTCTTTAACAAAGACCCCATTTAAATTTTATGTGATCCCCCCCCCGTATTTTATAGCCTCATATATAAAAAAGAAAAATAAATAAATAAAATAAAATATATATATATATATATATATATATATATATATATATATATATATATAATATATATATATATATAATATATATATATAATATATATATATAATATATATATATAATATATATATATAATATATATATATATATATATATATATATATATATATATAAATATATATATATATATATATATATATATATATATATATATATATATATATATATATATATATATATATATAATATATATATAATATATATATATAATATATATATATAATATATATATATATATATATATATATATATATATATATAAAGTGTATATGTATGTATTACATATTTATGTAAATAATTTAAAACTTTAAAAGCTTATTAACGAATATAATACAATAACGTAAACGTATGTTTTGGTTCTTAACAATTTGGTTTTTTTGACTTACTATACATTATCTTCCCTAATGGACACAACGGGTATTTAGATTTTTTCAGGATTTTAAACCGTACCAGTTTTTATAAGATCTAACACTTTACGTATTTTAGTGTCAGATGCAAATCAAGTTATAGATCGTTAAAGTGCCATTTTACAAAAGCACTGCAGTAAGATCAGAAAATGAAAAATAAAAGTTAAAAATAAATTGATGTTAGCTGGAAACTCACATCCAGAGAGCAATTTCGTAAAACGCCTTTTATTTCTGAGACCACAGTTTAATGCATTTAAAGTAGGGTATGTCTAAAATAACTGCATAAATATATTCAGACAAATAAAAGACTCGGTATATATAGACGGTTATTTCCACTTTCATATGAGAGAGACGTCTTTTTTCCATAAAAAGACGCAGAGTTTAAATTTTCCCCCTTTAAAATCCTTTTGAAACAAGCAACGGCTAAATTTACTTAATTGCATATGACATGGAAAATTAAGGTCAAGGAAAATTTTTTAATTTCATCAACATTAGGCCATGCCAAAAATCAATTAAAATGAAGTGCCTCGTTCTGGAACGTTTAAGTTTTAATTGAGCAGAGCGATCTATCCTGAAAATTACTCTCCAGAGCGAAAACACCATGCTCTTGACAGTTTACCAAGAAAAGCATCTATTTTAATTCCCGTGGTTTCGTCGCCATTTGTTTTCGTTGTAAGATAATAAAGATCGGGGATACGCTCTTTGACTAAAATAGGAGCATGACTTGCTGACGTTAAAAAGATTGAGAAAACATTAAACTGTAGCTGAAAATCTATCAGCGTCCAGAGGGGATCTGCTAATTTTTCCATTAAGCCTTTGCGGAAAAATTAGGAGGGAGACGAAAATTTGTGAAAGAGAGTTTAATGTGATTGTACGATGGTTTGGGAATGTTAAAAACAAAACGAAATTTTGCTAAAAGAATTTTTAATAATTTACGTATTGGGGAGTAACTTACTATATGATACAGCTTCCGACATTGTAAATATTACATACTAGCTGTATACCCATGCTTCGCTACGGAGTACATTCAAATTAAATACCACGGTGAATTTATGCAATTAATTTGTATGTTTAATATCCGTAAAACATATTAATTTTAATTAAAATTCTTTAAAAAGTTCCATCTCAATTAGTCTAGTGGTTAAATTTTATCTTTTACTGTATTTTAAATTTTTTTTGTCAATTTATTTCGTTGTTATGCACGAGACGCAAAATGAATTTAAAGTATCACAAAATGAAAAGAAACCACGTGATCAGCATTTAATAAATTAAATTCTAAAAATTAATATTTAAAAATTCACCAAAAATCAGAAAATGGAGGTAGATTCGAAAAAGATTTCATTTTTAAGGAGTTTTTATGATCTTTCTCGTGATATAAATTTTATAACCCTCAGATTATTATTTTATATGCAAACTTAAAAGAAGTTACAAAAGCAGCTTAAAAACTTAATTTTCAAAAAAAATCTAAGAAGAATTTTTAAAAAATCTTTCTTAGTGCACCCCTACACTATAAGAAGAATCGCCATGCAAAATTTCAGCCCTTTAGGTCCAGCGGTTTGGTCTGTGCGTTATCTGTCAGTCAGTCAGTCAGTCCCGGAACTGTTTTATATATAGAGAGAGAGATAAAATACATAGCGGAAATGATAGATAATAGAAGATTAATGTATTCTAAATATTCTGGTTGTATAAACTATAATTCAGTAACACTGTAGATGCTTACAGTCAATGATTGTATTTCACTGTAGATACTAAAGCTATAATAATCTCACTGCATGATAGATATCATAGATATAATATCATATGTATACTGCCGATAACAAATATATAATAGAATTTGTATGCAGTTGCTGATATAGGTACAATAACATTGAGGAACTAGCACCGTAGATGTTGTAGGTATAATTATATAAATATACACAGAGTTGCTATTCCAAACCCCCTTGTGTCACGGATAAAAGCAAAATGGAAACTACTGTTGTGCTAGAAACAATTAACATGGAAATCCTGATCAATGGAAACATGTATTGTTTTCAGATGAATTAAACTTCACGCGATTTCCCACCTCAGGACGTGTTTTCGTGTGGAAGAACATCGGAAGAAACTTACAACACAAATTGTCTCCTTCCAATAATTGCATATGACATGGAAATTCCAATAATTGCATATGACAGAAAAGCATAGTTGAGGTTCCATCATGCTTTGGACGATCATATCGGGGTTTTCAGCAGGTCTCATTATCAAATTATAAGGAAGGATAACTAGCAGTTACCATGTAGCCATTTAGGGCGACCGTATCCATCCACCGCAACCCAGTGTGAGGCAGACATTGTTTCCTGCAGAAGATTATATCTTTCTAGATGATAGAGCCCATATTCAAAGAGCTGGAACTGTTAAATCATAGTTTTAGAAACTGTTAAATCATGGTTCGATGACGAAGTTGGACATCTTCCCTAGCCTGAACAACCCCTGTTCTTAAACATCATCGAGCCACTGTAGTCGGAAAACAGAATGAGATCCAGTTATCCTCCTCCTACATCTTTCAAGAAACTGGAGCAATTTTTTTCTTAAAGAATAGGGTAATATACCCCTTACTGCCAACCAGGACTTGTATGCACCCTTTCTAAGGATAACTCAAGCAGTTTTAAATGCCAAAGATGCTGCAATACTATATTAGGTGTATAACACCTGTTTGGTGTTATACACACACACACATATATATATATATATATATATATATATATATATATATATATATATACACGCCTATGTAAAACCATACGACTTGCTCTTCAAAAATTTGTATGTATTTTAACTCCAACTTTCTCACTTGAAAAATAAAAAATGTTTTTTTTTCCTAAAACAAGATCAACTGAAAATAATATGCCACTTTATCTAAAAATATTATTCAAAACTTTTCATATCAGAACAAATTTATTTTTTCTTTTAATTTTTACATCTTGTTATACTAGTACTACAAAAAAAAACACCTCATACAGTTTTATGTTTAGTTTGTTAAAGATTAAAACTAAGAAAATCAGATGAAGATGATCTAAAATTATTCTTCTATAAAGACGAAAAGTCAAATTTAATTACGATTCACGCTAAGAGCGTTAAGTTTGTTTGACTAGGCGAGATTTGTGTGATAAGAAAAAAAAAGCCCTTTCTTACGAATAAGATATGTTTAAACTTCATGAAAATATTTCTCTTAAGTCAATAATTTATTTTTTTTTCTGGTGAAATCTAGCTTCCAAATTTCATTTATGCATCACAGCAATAGCTGCAAATAAATATTTAAAGTAAAACTCTAAGAGAAATCAAATTTTAAAGTTCATTTATTTTTCTAGGAAATTAAAACTTAAAATTCATGAAAAAAAAATCACATTTAAGTTTCATAGGAATGACAGGAAATAAAATAAATAATTAATTCAGCTTTTATTGAAGCAAACATTGCAGCATTTTGTTATAATAATGAATACAACCGCAGTTTGGCAGCTGCACTTATTATCCAGTAAACCTACAAAAGCTTGTTTTTCTTGTCTTAATAAAAGCTTTATTCGCCCGGAAAAATAGAATTATTTTTTGAGAATTTTCCAAAATTTAATAATGCGACGTAGTAAATATTTTTTTTAAAACTTCAAAATAAAAACATTGTTAGAGAGAGTAAAATGTTCTATTTGAACAATAGATACTGTATTTCTCTTCATCAACATTTTATGCATTCCCTCGGCAAACGGGAGATTAGGATTACCAATTGCACGAAAGAAACGTAACCATAAAAAAATGACGTTTGGAAAAAGCTTTTACAACCAAAAAATAGCGTTAAAAACCTATTAAAAGGAGCCGTACCCAAGGCTTTGTCGTTTTCTTGAGATGCATTCGGGGAATAATTCAAAACAGCAGTACATTCCCGGAGAGAGCTTAATGAGACTGAAAAACGAGCTTTTAAATTGTCTTGGAAAAAAATAATATTTCTAATGGAAAAAAATTTTCGAGTAACATGACAGTTTTTTGTAACTCAAATTTTTCTTTCCTCTAGAAATATTTTCTGTTAGTCTGTAACTTAAAAGTTACAGAGTAACTGCTAATCAAGCGATAGACGCGTGATGCGGTGCATCAGCCGACCTCGCAGATTTTCAATTCCGATGTTAGGCTATGGGGAATTTTCCTATTGATTTTCTTATCACAAAGATTAGCAAATGCATATTTTAGAATTCAGTTTCCTACATATAAAGGAAGACTTTTAAAGGAAGACTTTTAAAGAGTATGCAGTTTTTAAAATTTTAACTGCTGAACAAATGGTCGATACATGAAACCGGTGCATCACATCGACGCTCAATGCCGTGCATCAATTGACGTCGCAGATTTTCAATCTCCTATCTATGGAGAAATTCCTGTTGATTATTCTAATCACAGATTAGAACATGTATATATTTTAATTCTGTTTTCTGTATGTGAAGGTAAAAGTTTAAATAAAGTGAACGTAGTTTTTAAAGTTTTAACCGATGATCAAGTGATCGACCTCCGATTCGGTGCATCAGTTGACCTCGCAGATTTTCAATCCTCCTGTTTTAGAAATGGAGAATTTCCTCTCGATTTTCTAATCACAGGTTAGTAAAAGCATATTTCTTTAATTCTTATTTCTGCATTTGAAGATAGACGTTTTAATCAAAAGTGAGTAGTTTCTATTTTATTTTAACTCTTGACTTGATCTAGTGATCGACACATGATTCCGTGCATCAGTTGACCTCACAAATTTCCAATCCCTTATTAAGCTATGCAGAATTTTTCTCTTTATTTTCTAATTACAGATTAGCAGATGCATATTTTTTAATTATGTTTTCGACATGAAGGTAGACGTTTTTAAATAAAGAGTACATAATTTTTTTTTAATTTTAATTGTCGATCAAATGATCCACACTTTATGCCGGGCATCAGTTTACCTAGCTGATTTTCAATCCTCATGTTAGGCAATCGACAATTTCCTCTTGATTTTCTAATCATAGATTAGCAAATGCTTTTTTCATGTCTGCGATGAATGGAACTGAATGCCTGCGATGTCATTTGATGCCAAAGGCTGCGTCCAATATCATTTTTTTGAAACAACACAAGTAATTTACCCTCTTCAAAGCTCAAAAATCATTTTAATGCATTACAGACGAAATACGCATTTTTATCTTTAAAATAAAATAAAATTCTGTTTGAATCTCTACGTAAATTAACTTCACTCCCTAAAAATCTTAATTGATTCTTTCATCATTCTTTCGCAACTCGAGCGTAAAATCTCTCTTATAAATAAATAAACCTCCAAAGAAGAGAAAAAATATATAAATAAAGATTTCCTTTAAATAATTCATTATTATCAAAGTGGTGCATGAATAATTAATATCACTCTTATATGAAGAAAAAAACTTCCCTTTTCTCGTTTTTTTTAACTATACTAGGAAACTAAAATTAGAGAACGAACGTTTGTTCATACGGTGCACTTAACAGTTTTTCTTAACAAATAGGAATAGAATATTCACACCAAAAAAAGGATTATGCAACTCATAAATTTGCATAATTCGTGAGTTGATACACGGAAGAAAAAAAAATCTCTAAATCTTATATCGGAAAACTGCAACTGCAACCCCAGAAGATATTTCTAAGAAATAAAAGCTTTTATTAAGATTTAAATAACGAATTTTGCTCTGGGGAAAAATAGAAAGACTTGTATAGCGGGTTTTATTTCAGACTTGTTTGAAGAAAAGCACAATCGGAATAAATTAAGCGTAAATTGAGATTAACACTGGAATTACCCACTCAGTCAAATCGTCTGTTTTTTTAACATTCCTAGAAACAGCTATGTTTTAATCGTCGGTAGTTTTGGTGTTAAAGAATCTTAAAGATGAAATAGAGCTCGAATAGAGAAAAATCATTGAACGTTGCTCATTGAACGTTGCTGATTTATGGAGGCTTCTTTAGGGCAGTTGACATCGCAGATGTGCAAATCCCATGTTAAGCTATGAGGAATTTTCCAGTCGGTGTTTTTCTAATGACAGATTAGCAAATGTATATTTTTGAATTATGTTTTTTGCATATTTTTAAATAAAGAGTACGTAGTTTTTAAAATTTTAAATTTTTTCTGTTTTAATAGTTTACGTGGCATTTGAGTATTAATGCCTATTGCAACAAAAAAAAATTTCAGGTAGTGTGTTCCAAGAAACTACCGCGAGTTATTAACGTAGGATTACTTATCGTTGCTCACCTCTTTTGTATGTATATATGTATGTATGTGTTATGTATATATGTATCTATATATATGTACGTATATATATATATATGTATGTATATATATATATATATATATATATATATATATATATATATATATATATATATATATATATATATATATATATATATATATATATATATATATATATATATATGTGTGTGTGTGTGTGTGTGTGTGAGTCAAAATTTTGACGCAAATTGGTCATTTTTTATTTAACCGTTTACTGTTTGCCAAAGCGATACAGACTGGGTTTGGCGCGCTGCCAAAATTATAACTCGCGACGACGGACGGTTTTAGCGTCTGAAATTTTGCTCTCCGGAGGACCGTTATGGAGGAACGTAATCCTACGTTAAAATTAAAATTGCTATTTGTAAAAATAACTTAAAACAGAGATTTATGAAAACCACGTGGAATCGAATTAAACTGAATTCGAGAAAGAAATCGAATGAAGTTGAATTCGTGAGACCGAACTCGATTTGAATCAAATAGAATTGAAATTATAAATGAAATCCAATGAATTTGAATTCGTGAAACCAAATTCAAAAATATGCATTTGCTAATCTGTTGAATCGAATGAATATAAATTCGTAAAGCTGAATTCGATTTGAATCAAATGAAATTGAATTCGTGAAAGAAATCGAAAGAATTTGAATTTGCGAAACCGAATTAAAAAAATAAGCATTTGGTAACATGCAATTAGAAAAAAAATTCCCATTGCTTAACATGCGAATTGAAGATCTTACAGGTCAACTAATGCACAGCTTTAAGCTTGGAAAAAAATTTCATTCTTTCTGTAAAGTTATACCGACTACTCTGGCAACAGTTATTTACTAAAAGCATAAAATTATTGTTAAAAGTTCTTTATCTCCAGACAGATATTGAAAATAAAACATAAGATGTTCTTTCATCCCTCGCGGAAACACAAATAAATATTTTTCTTTTTATCAAAATCCAAATTTTCAACACCCTAAAAATAAAATCCCTAAAAATTGCTTTAGCGTAAAATTCTCTGGAAGCACAAATACTGTAAATAAATAAAAAAAAATTATTGAGAAGTTTTCAGAAGTTCTAAACTTAAATCTGAACTTTAAGGGTTTTCGTTTACGTAAGGGCTCAACAATTCCATGCTCGGTATAAAACGAACCATAAAGAAGTTCTTTGTTTAAACGTGATGCCTTATGTATGACCCTCGAGACCATAAAGGAACTTAAAGGAGAGCAGTAACAACCATATACACTCCTGGAGGGAATTCTTTCGCTCGCTAGAATGAAATAAACGCTGGTTTTTATTGTAAAATGCTTGGTTCAGTTTCTGAATTAATATAAACAAAAGAATGTGTTTTTATTTTCTTTTAAGCACTGAGTTTCCTTCCATATGAGTGTCCAGGTAACGGTTTTAGTTCATTTAATGAGGAAGTAATAGAAAGAAAAACAATGTTTAACTCATCTGATAAAAACATCCGTCGTTTTCTTCAAAATAAAGCAGTATTGGTATAGATTTTGTTTTCATAATCGACAGCTGATTTCTAATGTAACCAGTATGTTGCCATTAGTGTATATGACAACTTCGACTATAGTTAAATAGTCATTAAACCAAAGAAAAATCATGTATTTTTCAGATGTCACGATACGTACTTAAGAATAAATAGGTGGCGAAAATATGCCTTCGTGTAATGAAGAAGTAGCAGAACGAAAAACATATCAAATGAGATAAATAATTGTTGTTGTCTTCAAAACAAAGTATTGGGAAAGATTTTGTTTTCACAATCAACAGTTGATTTTACTTTCCTAATGTTACCAAAACATTGCCACTAAACACACATTTAGTACATTGCCTAAAATAATAAATTATATAATATATAAATAATATAATTATAATAAATTTAATAAATTTTATTTTTATAAAGTAAAATCAAAAATTTATACAAAAATATAAGGGGCTTGGGGTGCCTTGTGTGGATGACAGATCTGTACTGTTTGTCCGGCATCCTCGAGCCCCACAGCAATGGAAAGCACCGGACCTGGGAAATTAACCTTCGTCTGCGTATTCAGGTATTGCTACGTAGCGGCTGGTCTTCAGGTGTTCATGGGCCGATACGCGAAAGCGGAGGGGGCCGAGGCGATTTAACGAGTTGTACAAAAATATAATATATATAAAATATAATATGTAAAAAATTTTATTATATAAAAATAAAATAAAAATTTTATTTTTATATAATACAATAGATTTTTATTTTTTATAATAAATTTAATTATATAATATATATAATTTATTATATAATATATAAATAATATAATTATAATACATTTAATAAATTTTATTTTTATAAAGTATAATCAAAAATTTATACAAAAATAAAATATATATAAAATATATTAGATAAAAAAATGTATTATATAAAAATAAAATAAAAATTTTATTATTTATATAATAAAATAGATTTTTATTTTTTATAATAAATTTAAATTATATAATATATATAAATAATATATTATTTAGCACATTGCCTGAAATAAATCATGTATTTTTCAGAAGTTACGATATTTACAATACGAATAGTCAGGTAACAGTTTTCATTTAATGAAGAAGTAATAGAACGGAAAACGTCTGATGTGCTAATATCCGTTGTTGTCTCCAAAATAAAGTAGTATTGAGAAAGATTTTGTTTTCACAATGGAATGTTGATTATATTCCTAATGTTATCCAAGCATTGGCACTGGTGTAAACCACCACTGCTACTATAGTTTAGTAGTTATTAAACTTAAAATAATTAATTTATTTTCCTGACGACTATATATGAGTAGACAGGTGGCGAGATTAAGTGAGGTTTTAATTGAGTAAGGAACTAACTGGACGAAAAACACATTAAGATGAGTTAAACAGTTGTTGTTTTCATCAAAATAAAGTATTGGGGGAATTTTTTATTTTCATAATCAACAGTTGATTTTACATTCCTAATGTTACCAGTATATTGTCATAAGTGTAAATGATAACTTTGACTGTAGTTAAATAGTAATAAAACCTAAAAAATAAATCATGTATTTTTCAGACGTTACGACATTTACAATACGAATAGACAGGTGGCAAGAAAAGTTTTTCATTTAATGAGGAAGTAATGAAACAAAAAACATATCTGACGAGTTAAATAATTCCTGTTTTCTTCAAAAGAAAGCAGTATTGGGAAAGATTTTGTTTTACCAATCGACAGTTGATTTTACATTCCTAGTATGAAGGGCGAGTGGCCCAGTTTGCAAAGGCAGCGAGTCAGTGATCTAAAAGTCTCTGGTTCGATGCCGGTCGCTGACAAATCCACCGCCGTGTTCACTAATGGTGGACGGTGCACGTAAACTTTGTCGTGGCTGCAATGTCCTCCAAGTTCTCAAATTTACCTCTGGAGGTGCGGAGTCAAGTGTTCCGGTCTCGTCACTTGACTCGGTTCAAACTTACGGGACCGGTCCTTTATCCAAGTTGGACTCCAATCCCTGTGGTGCTTTTAAAACCGGAGTCGCACCACTCTGCCTTATAGCCTTCATGGAGTTGAACTGATACAAAGTATCAGTCAAGTGGCATCAGTCACAACAACAACATTTACCTAGTATTATTCAAACACTGCCACCAATGTAAATGATCACGGTTAGTGCAACTAAGTAGTCATTAAAGCTAATATAATTTATGTCTTTTTCAAACATTACGATATTCACCAAGACAGGGGTCGAAAGAATGCTTTAATTGACTGAGGAACTGCTGAAAAACTCAACTTGCTTGATAAGTTAAATATTTCATGTTTAATTCAAAATAAAGCATTCCGATGACAAAGGTTTTTATTTCAAAATCGACAGTAGATTTAACATTTTAAATTCTACCCAAATATTGCCTCTAGCAAATGGGATAATTGTTACTATAGTAAAGCGGCAGTGAAACCAAACATAATTCATCTCTATTTCAGACATGCAACAATATTACGCTCATACAACTCAATAACTAAACATTTACTAAGGTTTCTATTCAGACAGGCGAATGCGCTCTGTCAGTCATAGACAAAGAACTAAAATTATAATACAGTAAAACCTGGTTTATCCGGCCCTCGTTGATCCGGATCTCCGGATAATCTGGATCAGATTTGTAGACTTTTTTATTTATTGTTCACATTAGATAATAATTTTGAACTATGGATAGCAAGAACGTAACTACAAGTACGCCAAATATTCGCTTTATACTTTGATTCAATGTAGAGTTCCTGCATAGATTGTACAATAAATTATGGTAATAAAATACTTTTAGTTGAGTTTAAGAAAGCTTTACTAGACTTACCAATTCTTTGCAAAGAAATGATGTGAAAAGTTATTTTTATATTTTTTAATGTTTTGTAAACAATACTATGTAATTTTGTTTCAAAACATACTTTTTTATTGTAATAAACGGTCTTCTTAGTTAAGGATTTTGTTTTGTTTATTACTCATATTACCCGGATTATCCAGATTTTCGGTCATCCGGATTGCCTATGGTCCCAGTTAGTCCAGATAAACGAGGTTTTACTGTACTTAATTTCTTGAATTTCAGCCCAGTTTTTTAATTTTTGCGGAAGCGCATTCGTTAACTGTGACCAAAAACTAATTTGCTTACTGTCCGTGGGCTATAATAAGCTAAGCATTGTATAGGGTTACTTAATGTTTGTTTATTATTTTCCAAGTTATCTTACGTACAGTGTTTAAATGCTGAGCTCTTCTCTAGAGATATTAAGGGTTTGTTTCATTTGCTCATGCAAGGGCTGCAAATGAAGATACAGACTCGCAAATGGAACTATTATATTCTAATTCGCCCACCTCGAGTGTTTGATTTGAAGGCCATAAACCACATCCAATATATCTATTCATATTTTCTTTGTGATTTCAAGTGTCATTAGTATAAAAATTTTCAGCGTCCGAGGATAGATGTGTTCCATGGATATAAGTTATGCACTGTGCTTCATGGATATAAGTTATGCACTGTGTGTTTCGCTCATTGTTATAGGATATGTTTCCGAACTAATGCAGGGAATGAAGGCAAAAATGATCTTTTCTGTAGTAATGATCATTTCACATGGTTGGGTGGTAACACATGCCCAGAATCGAAATCTTTAGATTTGAACTCAGCAAACGTGAACGTGCAAAAAGTGAACCATCTGGTGGTCTCATAAGAATATTTATTTATGGTTGGACAGATACACCAATAAAAATTGTTACCTGGTTTTACTGTCTTTGTAAAATATCCAAGAAAAAATTGTTATTGTGTTAGAAGGATGTTATTGAATTAAAAATATAAAATTGTCTTTTCAGTTTAATAAATTTAAATATAATACGCATTTCTAAACTTTAAGGTCGTGGTGGCCCAGTTGGCAAAGGCAGTGAGCCAATGATCTGAACGTCTCTGGTTCGATGCCAGTCGTTGACAAATTCACCACCGTGCTCGCTAATGACGCCTGGTGCACGAAAAATCTGTCGTGGCTGCAATGTCCTCCAAGTTCTCAAAATTTACCTCTAAAGGTGCGGGGTCAAGTGTACTTTTCTCGACACTTCACTCGGTTCAAAAATACGGGACCGGTCCTTTAACCAAGTAGGACTTGTGGTGCTATTTAAAATCGGAGCCGCACCACTCTGACCAATAGCCTTAATGGACATGATCTGATATACTATCGGTCAAGGGGCATAAGGCACAACAACAACAATATGGTTATTTTCTAGGAAAATACTTATTTTCAGCAGCTTAGAAGTACTGGTTAGTGATATTAGATAAATACTTGTAAATAAACTTTCCTTATTAGATAAATACTTGTAAATAAACTTAAGATCTTTATATAAATAAATTTTAAGATATTTTTGGAATGGCGCGAATCTTAATGGAAATTATACCCCCAAAGTTTAATTTTGACAAAATACTTGGATATTAATTCCATTCACTAAGTATCCCTTTTACCACATTTTCTGATATTACCGATTAAATATATATGTTTCTACGGATATTGTGCAATACACTGTTTTCGCCAATACAGAATGCAAACTAGAGGTTCATAAAGGAGAAACAATCCATGCTAATATCCCGCGCGATGCTTTCGAAATGTCAGCTCCGAAACGATAACAAATATTTCATCTAGCATTTGTCTGTTATTTAGCTAACAGAGTGAAATTTAACCAATACTTACTTGCTTTGAGGGTTCAATAGAATCTCGTTATCAATTAGTACGCAATATATTTATTAAAAGCGCTGGAATATTCTACGCTTTGCTTATCAGAACTTTGAATGTACATTTAGATACTACGCAAATGAGGCATCTATATATCGCTCACTCCTTTTCAACAACGACATATCTCAAAAATAGGTGATTTTTAGTTATGCTTCTTTTCAGAATGCCCTGAAAGAGTAGTATATCCCTGTAAAATCGTCATATCTCACCGCTCAATATTTAGCCTCTAGAGAGCAGAATTAAAATTTATTTTCAATACATTTCAATGTACTTTTAAACTTTCAATTCACTCTCCTGAAAATGCATGTTTTTTGAGATATGACGTTCTTGAAATGAGTGAGCGATATATAAAACAGTTCCGTAACGTGACTGACTGACTTACTGACAGATAACGTACAGACCAATCCGCTGGACCTAAAGGGCTAAAATTTTGCATGATGATTCTTCTTATAGTGTAGGGGTGCACTAAGAAAGATTTTTGAAAAATTCCTCTTAGATTTTTTTAAAATTAAATTTTTATGCTGTTTTTGCAACTTTTTAAAGTTTGCATTTAAAACAGTAATTTGAGGATTATAAAATTTATATCACAAGAAACATCATAAAAATTCCTTTAAAATGAAATCTTTTTCGAATCTTTATCTCCAATCTCTCATTTTTGGTGAATTTTCAAAGATTAATTGTTAGAATTTAATTTATTAAATGCTGATCACGAGATTTCTTTTCTTTTTGTGATACTTTATATTAATATTGTGTCACGTGCATAACAATGAAACTAATTGACAAAAAAAATATTAAAATACGGTAAAAGATAAAATTTAATCACTAGACTAATTGAGATGGAAGTTTTTTTAAGAATTTAATTCAAAATAGTATGTTTTATGGATATTAAACATACAAATTAATTGCATACTTCGACCGTTGTATTTAATTTGAATATTTTCTTCTACATTATTTTGTCTATAAAAATATCCGTTACGATTTTATATATATATATATATATATTGGCAATAATTGCATACATTGGCAGTTGTATTTAATTTGAATGTGCTCCGTAGCGAAGCACGGGTATTCAGCTAGTAAAGTATAAAATCATTTAAATAAATTTTGCTATTTAGCTTCTTAGAAACTAATATTTGTCTATAGAAACTAAATTTACTGAGCCTTGTAGCTTTACTGCTTTGCTTTTTTTAATAACTATTAGCAATGAGAGGATGCAAAAGTGAAAATCAAAAGTAAAGAATGACTTCATGTTTGTTAAAGCTCAGAGCACAAGCATAAAAGAAACTAAAGTGTTCCGGAAATTGGGGAATACCATAACCGGAAGGAATTCTGTAACCGGAAGAAAATGTAGAATTAAAAAAGCAGATAGCAAGTCTAACAGGGAACTAAGGTAAAAAGTATTCCTGTTTTACTTTCGATTATATATATTACATCAACTTTTAGTGAATAAACATGTACTTAAAATCACATGATGTTTCTGAAATCAACTCATGACTATTTCCTAGACTTGTTATTTCCTCCTGTTCTCATCGAACAATTATATTTAATTACTTAATGGATAATTAGGAATTAGAGAGATTTCTGTAACTAATATAAACTTAAAAATATATTTAGTATTGCATAATATACTGTAATAGTGAAAATCAATTGTGCTATCTCATTTAAAGTACTACCGCACCATTTCTGTACTGTGTACGCGTGTAATATATACTGCAAAGATTATACCTCAATATTTTCCAATACCATGGGCTTAACGAATGCAAAAGAATGGTTTTTTACTGTTGTAGTCTGCATAAGTTCTGTCCCAAAAGGGTATATGCGTTTAGTTAAAGTTACTTAGCGACGCTGGGTCTAAATGCGGTTATATCAAAAAAGGCTGATAAACTTTTGCTCTGTTTTCTCTGTTCTCCGAGTAATTGCAAAGTTACAACTCATGGAAACTAAAAAGAAAAAACTGTTATAAAAGGATTGTTAGGAACGTTAAAGGATCCCTGACAGTTGGCAGGCCGCCATATTAAGAGTAAAAAGTTGTTCGTTGGTAACCAGTCGCGGATACTTTATCACCCTTTACGCGAAACTTCAAGAACTAACGATTAAAGAAAGTAAGAGTCATCAGTAGACAAAAGCAGGTTTCTAGACAACTTGATCTTCAAAATCACGAACTATGACAGATATACACACATACTACTACACACACACACACACACACATATATATATATATATATATAGTTTTCTCATATAATGATAATACTACAAAATTATAATTATTATTAAGGACCATACTAATTTTTTTATGAAATTCTATATAATTCTTCACTTTCAAAAATACCCATCGAAAAATAATCGGAGAGGATTTTACAACTTGTATAAGTGCACAATTAAGTCAAATGGCAAATACCCGAACTATGGTAAAACAACGTTTTACCAATGTTGTCAATTCACCAAAGTTGTAGTAGAACTGCTAAATTCTTATTGTGCTTATTAATATTACGCAACAAAAAAAAAAATAATTCTATTCAAAGTGGACTTGCTTCACTCTCAAAATCAACGCATTTGAAATATCGTTGGCCAAATAAATTACTAGTAGCAAATTTATACTGATATTTATTGTGAATTGATTAAAAAGATAAATTTTATGTTAATTTGTAATAAGATTTAGCTTTAAATAATTGTTTTAACAAAATGGACTTGCCCCACTTTCAAAATCAACGGCTTATACATATGGCTAGATAGATAGATATGAAGCCATAAGCCCACAAGGCATCTTTAGACGGCACTTACTACATGGAAATGAAATGTTTGTAAATGGTACATTTGTATACATATGTGTGCGTGAGGGAGAGAGTGACTGTATTAAAAGATCAACCATTCATGACTGATGTGTTTGTTTTTAGCTTGAAAAAGTTGTATGCTTCCGTTTTGTCCGCCTACCGCACTTGATCATCATCAACTAAGAGAGTCCTGCGCTGTATAACATCTTTTACATTTTATGTTGCCGTCAAAGGGGGGCATAAGTCACGACAACAACGCATTTTAAGTTGAGAAGAGTCTTTGTCCAGAGTAGACGCCCAATTAACGTTACCCGATCATCGAGACCTAATTTAAATATAACCTTGCTTCTCACAGTTCATTTCCGTCAATGTGACGGGAATAAGCTGAATCAGATCCTGGTAGAGAACAAAGCGGGAAGTGTTTAAGAATAGACCTCATGTTTAATGCAGAAAATTTAGTGATGTTCGGCTGTGGTCGCATAATCCCTACATTATAGAAAATGACATGTTTTTATAAACATTACTATCCTACATAGAAAATTCCCGAACAGTAATCGTTCTTTTGATTGATTTCGAAAATTTTTTGTTTCTCTGTGGTGCAATTCTCGGTGCAAATGACAGTTTTTCAGTAGCTTCTCAACTTCAGGGGTACTTTAATTCAGAAATGCATTAATGTTTAAACAGAATTTTGAACAGATATATATCAAATCACATAATACTGAACACCGATGATCGATTATGAACATTTTATGAACTGAAAAGATCGCCCTCAGACAAAGAAATTTTTTATTAAATAAAAATTCACATTCCTTCGACGGCTAGCGTTTTAGATATAATCTGTACCTTAGAAAACCATTCAAGGAATTTATAAAATATGAAATATCGACTTATAACCAACTGATTTTTTATTAATACACCAATTAGGTTGATTAACTCACGTTCAGTGAATTTTAAGCTTAAAAATTTGAAACCTTAAAAAATCAGAATTTTCCCTGATACATCAGATTACAAATAACCTTACAAGCACAAAATACGTACATGTTTTCAGACATGCATAGATAAAATTAGGTAAATTGAATGAATAAATGCAATACATTGAAGGTAAACCCAAACTTTTACCCCTAAATTCACTTAATACCAATAATCATAAATCCGTTTTTTCCAGTTAATATTTCATTAAATGCATATTACAAAGGGCTTTAGAAAGTAACATACAATAACAAAGAAAAAAAATTTAATATTATTTAAGAATATTTTTAAAAATTTTCTATTCTCAAAAATATGAATTAATGATTAAACAATTGTCTAAGTTTAAAGCAAACTACAGCCAAAGATTTTTTTCTAGCCAATCTATATATAAAAAACAGTGCCGTGACTGACTGACTGACTGACAGATAACGTACAAACCAAACCGCTGACCTAAAGTGCTGAAATTTTGCATAGTGATTCTTCTTATAAGTGTAGGGATGCACTAACAAAGATTTTTGAAAAATTCTTCTTAGAGTTTCTTAAATTAAATTTTTAAGTTGCTTTAATAGATTTTTTTATGCTTGCATTTAAAATAATAATCTGAGGGTTATAAAATTTATATCACAAGGAAGATCATAAAAATTCCTTTAAAATAAAGTCTTTGTCGAATCTTTATTTTCATTTTCTGATTTTTGGTGAATTTGTAAAGATTAATTTTTAGAATTTAATTTATTAAATGCTGATCACGTGGTTTCTTTTCTTTTTGAGATACTTAAAATTAATTTTGCGTCACGTGCATAACAACGAAATAAATTGATTAAAAAAATAATAAAATACAACAAAAGATAAAATTTAACCACTAGACTAATTGAGATGGAATTTTTTTAAGAATTTAATTCAAATTAGTATGTTTTATGGATATTAAACATACAAATTAATTGCATACATTGACCGTCGTATTTAATTTGAATATTTTCTTCTACATTATTTTGTCTATAAAAATATCCGTTACGACTTCTTTATAAATATATTGTTTGTTGTTTTATTTTTACATTAATTGCATACATTGACCGTTGTATTTATTATAAATATATTCTTTTTATTCTTTATGGCATGAATTGCATACATTTACCGTTGTATTTAATTTGAATGTACTCCGTAGCGAAGCACGGGTGTTCAGCTAGTTAGTTATTCATAATTGCATAATACAAACTACTTTATCAGTATCTTCTTTCGATTCCTCACTAAATTATTAATCTAGAATTAAACTAACTTAAACACCTAGAGTTTAAAAACTCTTTTAAAGGGGGCTCACAACCTTTGACTACTGGGAAATGACCCTAAACATGATCAAAATCGAGCTACTGAAACTCCAATAATATTAATATATATATATATAATTTTTTTTTCTTTTATATCAAAATTACAAGTCTTCAGTTATATTTTATACAAAAATAGAACTTCTAAAGCCATAAATAATTTTTAGATTTTATTTTTAAATGTACACATTGCTAAAAAGGGAAAACAATCATTGGATGTTTCGCGCATCATAAAATTAAGAAATATGCATACAGAAACTATTTTTTGGTCAAATTAAATTAATAATACACTCAAGTTTAATGTAAAACCAAGAAATATACAAAAAATATAGTTTAAATTGAAAAATTGACATAAAATTTTAAAAAATTTTAAATTTAGCAATTTTTTAAAACATTTTCAAGTGTAAAAAATTTTTTTACAAATTTTTTTTAACTTTTCTGGTTTTAGTGTGTAAAGAAGCTTATAATACAAATCTGATAAAAATTTTGTGTGTCTACCACACATAGTTTGGGAGTAACAGTGCGCGCAAATCAAAAATTCACATATTTGAGAAAACTGAAGTTAAAGTTGGAATAACATGGCTATGGCAACAGAGTGAGCTTTACATAAACTCTCATAACTCGAGAAATAATGCAAAAATTTTTTATTCGGTTTTTTGTATATTGTTCAGAAATGTCCCAAAAATCAGAATACAGCAAAAACCAAAAATCGATTTTTTGAAGTTTCAAAGGTTGTGAGCCCCCTTTTACAGAAAGTCGAAAGAGGTTTATAAACGTTTAACATCAGAATCAACTAAGCAGAAGAGAAATCCATTAGAATGCGGAACAGTGTTTAACAGGATGGTTTACAAATCCGGCCCGAAACTTCGCAGACGAGAACGAAGTTAGTTCATCATCTATCAACGTTGTGCCCGCCCAGGGTACGAAACAGAGCTCATTTCGACTAATCTCTATTCCCCTCAAATTTATATCCTCTGCCTAAATACCGTCGTTTGAATCGGAATGGCCCTTTACTCGGTCAAGCATTCGGCTGAAGAATTCATGGTTACGGTTGAAGGCAACCTGAAGAAAATGTCGCGAGAAAAAAAAATTCTGCCAGGCAAACCAGGTCAGTCACTGCCGGGTGGTCGCCATTGGCGCGTGGTGAGGCTAATGCAGCAATTATTCCTGCATTCGCGGGACCAGGGAAATGACTATTTGCGAAGGGACTTTCGCCGGGTAGGGGGGGGATGGGTATTTCGTTCGAGGCAAATCGGGTGTGAAACGTTCGATTTCGATGCAAATTAGTTCAGTGAGGCAGTAAATGCCGTGTCTTTAGCAGAGAAAAGGGGAAACTTATGAATCCCTGAAAGTTTTTTTTTTTTCTCTAAGCACGATAAAAAAAAAATTTAGATAAAGAAAAAGTTGGTAACGTGCGCATATTTTGCTGTGCATTTTGGGATCTTCTCACAGTGCCGTGCTGGAGATTAGGATGCAAGCACGAAATAGGTCCACGGATGCTGAATGAATGTGAGAAATGCATGTCTTTTGCATTTTTTAACTTATCTGCCATGAGAATGGAATATTATTCGACATTTTTACCGTCTTATGTAGAAAAATCTCTTTACCTCCCGCAAAACGTGTCAACCATTCACTGCGGATTCATTAAAGATAAATATTTATTGCTTCTCTGAATGCGGTCCCTGTAAAGTTTCTTCTCCATTTATATTTAAATTTTGTGTCAAGGATTATACGGTCCCCAGCTACTTTTGACAATAGACTGGAAAATAACAAGAAGGAATTACATCCCAAGAAAGAAGTAAAGTAATTCCGCATATGGAATTACTTCTTTTACCATTATATATATGAGCATATATATTTATATAAATATATATGTATGTATTTATGCATATATATATATATATATATATATATAAATACATGCATACATACATATATTCATACATATATTCATACATATATATAGAGAGAGCGTTGAGTCATTGACGATAGTTAAACCTGGCCACAGCTGCTAAGTAAATATGTTTTATATACAAGCCTATTTCGTTTGTCTAAGAAGGAGTACAACTCGTTTCCATACCGTTAGTAACACGGTAACAGGCAGAATTAACTGGCAAATTTTTGTCACATGTAAAAATTTTAAACGCTTCTGAAGAAAACTATCAATATTTTAAATATCCTTAAAATATTCATTCTCGGCGATATCTTAGTCTTTAATAATATTTTCTTTTTTTATCTGCTTTCCTCTCTGAGCCTCTGGGCAATTTTTCTTCCGCTGCGCTGTCAGAATAAATAAATAAACAAATAAACTGAAAAACTCCTTTCAACGAGACGCCAAAAAGAAATTTCAAGGCTTTGCTCAAGATACATATTAAGGGATCTCGGGACACAAAAAATTGTTTGAAAAAAAATTACATTTTTTTTCTTTTCTTCATTTAAGACATTTTATAAAAGTTTTAAAATAAAACAGCACAAACCACATGTGTTCAGCGAGGATTGAAAAGACAGATAAAACATTTACACCTGTCTATCTGTGCTTTCAATTTATTTCTTACCTGGAAATGAAATTTTTCCCGATTAGCCATATTTAAAATGGTATATCTGAAATTCCTTAAAGGTTTAACGGTTAAAAGGTTTGTTCAAAGGTTCTATAAGGCTTTTTCTAAGAAATTTTGTTCAGGGTTTCGTTGCTCCATATCCAATATACTGTATTTGGGAGTTTAGTGAAAATTTCAAAAAATATTTTCCCTGAAGCAAAAACTACCCTGAAAAAAAAGTGATTAATTTTGCTGTGCAAAGTTAATAACCATATTATAAATAATGTTTTAATAAAACTTACGACAAATTATTTTGAAAATTTTTCTATGCACAGAAGTGAAAAATTTATGCAAATTTTAAGCAGTATACAAATTTAGCAGAAATGTCAAAAACTAAATATATTTCAAATTTTGGAGTTTAAAATATTGTAAGGCAAAAATAAAAATTGTTTAACTACTTTTTAGGCATAATGGTGAAATAAAGACACATTTGATGAAACATAATATAAAATGAGTATGAGCATAAAATGAATGTAAGTTTTCTGTTATAACTGTTTCTTTTTAACTATAACTGTTTTCCTGTTCTCTTACAGCTCCATTAACAAAACTGAAAGAGAGATAATTTTCAATTCTTTTAATTATTGATTAATACTGAAAGCATTTTATCAATTACTTATTATTCTAAAAACATTTTATCAGTTACTGATTCATACTGAAACCAATTAATAAATTACTTATTGATACTGAAAACATTTTATCAATTACTTATTTATAAGTTTTGCCAATTACTTACTAATACTGATAATATTTTATCAGTTACTGATTTCTAATGTAAACAATTTATCAATTACAGATTAATACTGAAACCCTTTTATTACTCTGAAAACATGCTATCAATTGCTAATTACCGCTGAAAACAGTTAATCAGTTGCTTAATTACATTTAAAATTCTTTATCAGTAACTGATTAATGATGAAAATATTTTATCAGTTACTTATTCCCAGTGAAAACAATTTATCAATTGCTGATTAATACTGAAAACATGCTATCAGTTACTGATTATCCCTGAAAACAATTTATCAGGCACTTAGTAATATTGAAAACTCTATCAGTAAACGATGAAGGCTGAAAAAAATTTTTCAATTACAGATTAATAATGATTTCATAGCACCAAAAATAGCAATAGATTTCCTAAAATATGACCGAGAGTTCAATACGAGACAGTTGAATATTTTTAAACAAATATTTTTTAGTATTACATCAAATACTTAAAAATATGGTAACCTATAAGAAGCATAAAATTTCTTTTCCCTTTTTTTTCATCATACAGAAACATATAAATTGATAACTTAAATAAATATGGGGGAGAAATCAATATATATTTTACAATTTTACGCCTCACATGTCAGTCGGTAAAACTGCAGCCATATTAGATTACTTTATATCAAAGAGAATTGCAAAAATGTATCATAAAAAAAATTCTTAAAAACGAAAACAAAAAAAGCTGCAGAGGAGGAAAAACCTTATAAAAAGAACTTAAAAATTATAAATTCTCTTTTTTCAAAAAAAGAGATTGTTTTAATAATAAAATGCTGTGGAACACAAATGAAATTGAAAATTGAAATTCTGGGGGAAAAAACGTATCTAGAACAAAAAGCAAAGAGCATAAAAATGGAATTTTTAATGAGGTTTTTTCCCCTGTTCCCTGACTTTCATTTGGAAAAAAAGGATAGTCAAAACTGCTATTTTGGAAAATTGGATGCCGTATTTTGGAAAAGTTAATTACTTTATTTCATTTTTACATATTAGTAAAAGTTTAAAAAATAAATAAAAGAACTATGCAGTCAATAACAAAGAAAAATTATTCTTTAAAAAATTATAACTGCAATTACTCTTATTTAGTTACTATTTTTTAACAATTATAATCATATATTTGCTATTACTCCCAACAGAAAACATGTCTATGCACAATCATGGAAAAACATGGAAGATTTTAGCTATCTTTATGGTTGCCTTCCAATTCTCTAAATATTTAGAATTGAAATTCTGCCTTTCTTTCTCAGTATTCTTTATACTTTCATGAACCCTTCGACAAATCAATGTTAAATTTGGAATGTCAAAATGGATTCTCTAGGTCTCAGTGAGAAATCTAAGACTAAAATGATTCACTCCAGCCCTTCCTTTCTCCTCATAAGTTGTTTACTCAGCATTACTTCCAAAACTGATGGCTGTTTCTAAAGGTAGAAAGGTTTCTTTCCAGAGTTGCTTGCTGTAGATCAGGGATTCCCAACGGGGTCCAGGAGGGCCCCTTGGGGGTCTATGGAAGTTTAAAAAGGGTCTAAAGTATTCCAAGGGTCTACTGAGGGCCTATGATAAATTTTTCTGCTTTGAAATTTAATTTAATGTTTTAGGAATGTAATTATTAGATAATAATATTCGTTTTAATATGTATAAATACAGATCTACATCGGGCGGAGTGATCCACGCATCTAAAATCGAATGTCATGACGCTTTTGTATATACCTCGAATGCCACCGTCAGCTTCTATTTGCGTACCAACACTAGGTAGAACTGGAGAAATCCACTGGACCTCAAACAGCGCATGGATCCTCCCGATGCAACCAATCAGAAGCAGTTTCGTTTTTCTCTTGGCGATGTTTGTGTAATTACAGTCTGTGTTTCTGAAATCTTGTTTATATTTGTTAAATTAAAAATGAAAAATAGTACGAAAATAATAAAACATAAACCTAATGAACCACTTTTTTTCATTTTTTGCATATTCTTAGTCAAATTGTCATCTTTAAGTGTTTTATGTGCAATTATTAGTATTATAATTATGCTGTATGCTGTATATTATAGAGAAAATGTGAGGAGTTCGACGAAGAAAATCATTCTTTTACAAGGGGTCGATGCAGTGAAAAAGGTTGGGAACCTCTGCTCTAGATCAAGGTTTACGAAAGTGGGCGATACCTCCCCCCCCCCCTCGTGGTTCGGTAGAATAATTCAGGGGAGCGGTAAATTTAAATTCAAACTCAGCTACCAACAGTTCTGCCTGAAAAAACCTATACCGGTACTTTATCCTAGATTACAGGCTATAGAACAAAAGTTTTTAATTGCATTTACTCCATCCTATTTAGCCAAATGTGGTTTCAATGTAGTAGCAAACCTGCTTACTAAAAACAGAAACCGACTCCAAATAGCTAATCCGATTTAGCCAGGTGACCCCTAAAATTTAACCGAGAAATCCTAGGGGTGACATCTGGGTGGGGATCGTACCCTCTAACACCCTCTCTGACCTCATAGAGGGACTTTTCGGTCAAAGGATTTAACGTGCCCATATCCGGTCGAAACACGAAGGTATTAAATTTCGCTAGTCCGGATTCGATCCAAGCGCCCTCAGCACCGAAAGACGACGCGCTCCCACTAGACAACCTCTAGCCCATACATATATGTATGAATGTTTGCATAATCATTTAAACCTCTAACAATGATTAAAGTTAAATATTCAAACATCTGTAATTTGCCGATAACGGATCTATACCTCATGTTTATCGCAATGTCAAAAGTGAAATACAAATCAACTCATTAACTTAATTCCTAAACTTCGTTTACTGAGAAACTCGAACCTGCAAGTGATGTCCAATAATTCTAAACATATCGGACTAATTTAATTCATAATTCAACAACGAAAATAATTTATTTTTGCACACAGGTAGGAGCGTTTCGGGAACATGCTTCCAAATTCCCCGTTTCAATTATCTTTCAATACTCAGCTCGGCTCATTTATTCATTTCGGCGCCTTTTAAGTGTTGGCACCGTTCCTTCCCCCCTGTTTACCCCAAGTCTCAAAGCAATACATAGATTCATAGATCAAAAGAGATCTCCAGAGGAATACACAAGCTGCATGTTCCGCTGCATCGACCCCATTTCTAAGAGAATAATTTCATTAAACATCTTCGAGGCGGAAGCTAATGGCCTTCTCAAGTATCAATAATAAGTATTAGATGAAAAGTGATTACACTGCAAGTTTTCATTTGAATTGTAAATGCGCAAGAGTGATTAATCCAGATTCGTCCCGCAAAAAAGGTTTAATAATTCATATCTATGAGATGCGAAGGATTCCTACAGACCAGGGATTCTTAAGGCTGCTTTGTACTAACCCTATTGGATTCTCTCACCTTAATGTTAACTTATGGAGAAAATGTGTCCAAGGATTGCCTACTTGGATTGAAAGATTATTTTTAATTGTACTCCGTAATAGAGAAAGAATATGAAATTTCCTTTTCGATAGGACATAAAATTTTTTCATGAGTGTATGTGGTTGTGTTAATGATTTACTTTTTTCATTTTTTATAGTTAAGAAAATGCTTTTAATAAATGTATGTAATTGTGATTAACTATGTTTGTCAGATTAATTCACACAGTAGACATATGTGCAGAGGCAACCGAGGCTTATTTTAACTATTCGCTTTATTGATTTTAGGAACCTAGGTTTTGTGAAAAATAAATAAAGGAGGGGAAAAAACATATATATATATATATATATATATATATATATATATATATATATATATATATATAAATGTATGTATATATATATATATTTATATATATATATATATATATGTGTATATATATATATATATTTATATATATATATATATATATATATATATATGTGTATATATATACATATATATATATACATATATATGTATATATATACTAGAAGGTAACCCGTCATTTTGACGTCATAATACTAATAATGACGTCATAATGGAAAAAGTACATGAAACTTAAAAAATATCCCGAATTATCTAACAATATTGCATTTAATCTACACCTTGTAAAAGCAAACCCTTTCATTATTTTTTATTTATTTAGTTTTTCATGCGATTGGAGTAGTAGACTGCCATCCAGTTTTTTACAGCTCACTACGCGATATGAATACTTGAGCTACTTGATTCATTCACATTCAAGTTTGTTTACTTTCAGAATTCATCGCAAAAGTAAACAGATTTTTAAAAACTGTTAAATATACAGCTAAAAGCATCCAATTTTTTTTTTTTAGTTCTGAATGTTTTATAGAAAAATAGGTTGAACAAACGTGATTTGATGGAGAAGATATTAGTTTTTAGGTAAGAAAAAATTCTGATCCACATCTGAAATTGAAATTAAGCC